>CM053325.1:4095640-4205640 GCA_028583605.1 Dastarcus helophoroides
AAAAAAAGTTAAAATTTCAAGATTAAAGCCAAAATTTCGACTTTATCTATGACATTTCCTCAAAACAAGTCGAAATTTGGAGAATAAAGTAGAAATTTCCACTTTAATTTCCAGTTTAAACTTCATATTTCTAAATATATTTTTATAAATGAATGCCCTTTCTACATTTTCGTAAAAAACCGAAAATGCATAAATAAAAACAGCAGAAAATAAATATGTATCGTATTTTTCTAATTAGGAATAAATAATTAAAATATAAATATTAGTTTGATGGAACGGGTCCTTGGTTATCTTCAAAAATTGAAATATAGAACTTGTCCCCTGAAACCAAGAAAGATTAAAAAACACAACAAAGGTTTCTCTCTGAAGATGACAGCTTGGCTGTCGAAACGCGTTAGAGCAACTTTTGTTGTGTTTTTTAATCTTTCTTAGTTTCAGGGGACAAGTTCTGTTTTTCAATTTTTTATAAATATTAGTGTTTAAAATCCAAGAAAAAACTTTTAAAATTAAACTACGCCAATTCATTGTTATGATTAAATTTTTCTTTTATTAGAAATGTTTAATAATTTTACCAACAAGGCGACTTATCGGAAATTGATCTTTCACCAACCAATTTTATCGTGAATCGATACTTATGCTCACGATTCGAATCGATCCAAAAATCGATTATTTTAAAAAGGAATCGACATCCCTAGCTTGAGCCGATGGACCTATTATATGTAACTAACCTATCAGAAGAGAACCGAATGCAAAACACATTTTAGTTACATATTTTTTACCGACACTAATAAAATTTACCTAATAAGGAAAATATTTACTAACCAACTTATGTATCGCCAACGATGTATTGCTTGTATGGGTTTTACACATAAGAGTTAGAATGAATACCCTGTTTTGAAACCAACATTTCTAAAAGTCCTCTGGCCTCCCGGGATATATGAGTTTCTCCAATATTGTCCCGCTGGACGCGATTTGGGGAAACCTCCCTGGATATTTCCAAAATTTCTATATTGAACGTTGTTATAATTTCTGAAACGCTTAGGTGCGCCCGATCCTCTCGGTACTTGATTACCATCATCTGATGATCTGAGTACATTACTATTAAAAGTACCTATAACATTTCCTGGCGGGTCGTAATTTGCTACTACATATAAGCGGTTTTTTCCTTTTGCCAATCCGACACCAACCTCTTCAGAATCTTTCCAAATGACCTGCGTAAAATGTCCAGTTCCAGGAATAAAATTACCCTTAAAATCGTACTGATCCTTTTCCAGATACCAATGTTTAACAGGTTCTTCACCTCTCACTTTAAGATTAGGATCAGTAGAAGTCAACGAAAAAATATTTTCACCATAATCGGTGTCGGTTCGATGTTCTAGAATATTTCTCCGAGCAAGGCTGTCGGCCCATTCTTGACTATATTTACTTATTTTTTTGTTAAGTTTTAATGGGCCTGCTCCGTGATCCCTTCTATATTCGTTATGAGCGTTTATAAAGTCTTTTAAAAAATCACCTTCTACAAAATAAGCGTTGGGTCCGGAGTCCCTCAAACCATTTCCATTTCCACTATTTCCTGCAAATTTAGGTTCTAATGATTCTTCAGATTGTTCCTGAGTAGAATCGAAATTGTTCAATTGGGGGTGTCTTACATGTGAGTTCTCATATGTTTGATCGTCGGTATAAACCCTCTTATTTTGGCCACTACTTTTATTCTCATCTAGAAGGTTGTTTATTTTGTAATCTTGAGTAAGATACTTTCGTTGCATTTTAACTGGTTGACTGGTTGGTTCCCATAAGTTCAAATGTTTCAAAGAGCTGAAAAAATTGCCTCTATTTAAATTACTTTCATTTTGGGAAGTGTCTATTGCGGAAATTCTGGTTAAATATTTAAGGTGTTCTTCCTGTTTGTCGTTATATTCACGCTTGTTACTTCCCCTCTGAAAACTCCTTTTTCCCGAATTTTTATTATACCTTAAAACTATTTTGTTTCCCTTTCTTTCCATATTAATAAAATCATCAGGTGAAAAATTATAAATACTTTGTGAATTGCTGTCATGTAAATGCCTTTTCTCGTCTGGTACTCTTTCCATGTATAATTTTTCGTTTTTGTTAGCATCCCACGTGTTCGACCCGTATTCTGGGGGATGTGCATAGGTCCAAGTTTTAAGCTGAAAATGTATAAAATTAAATCAATTGCTAAGACTGGAGTTAGATTTTCGTCATTTGTACGAAAGAACAACTCAAATTTCCTAAACCTTATTTATATTTTGGAATATTTGGTTTTACTAAATTAATTGATTGAGGTAATATATCAGATCTTATAATATTGGAATTAAATGAGTACACAAGGAGGGATGGTAATGGAGCAACATCATATGACTCTGAAATAAACAATTGTTCCAGATTTTTTTTGTGCCCAAGGATTTAGGAATGCAGAAATTTTCCTTCGGTTGTTCTGTGCGAATGCTAATGTCCAAGAAAATATTTTTAAAGACTATAAAAGTTACGAATGAGAAGTCGAGATGTGGCTGTTGCTGGAGATCATGAGTCTGGCGATACCGCCAGTCTCATGATCTGTTGGTCTATTGATGTTGATCTTTTGATCTCAAGAGTATTCTTGAAAATTGTAATAGCTTTTTTAGAGACAGTAACATATGAAAATCGTCGGGAGTAAACCCCCTGAATATAGAAATCTTGCTCACTCTAAAGAAATTTAAATGCTCTAGTTCTAGAGGTCCTCTACCCTTTTTGGTTAGAAGAAGTAACGGATTTCTTTAAGTAAAAAAAAATAATATTTTGCTAATCAATCTGTATGATATCAAATATTATTAAGGGAAAATTACATTACTTTCTAAGAAAAGAATATCTCGAGTAATGCACATTAAAAATAAAATCATTTAGGTATTTTCGTCCTTTTAAAGGCCTTCCAAATTTAGCTGAGTGTTCAGACTTTTTTTATAAATTTGTTAAAAAATATTAATCGCAAATTCATATTGTTTCCTACTGTTTTAATCAGAATACTGTAATAGATTCAAATAAACAAAAATACACACTGCATTTCACGTAAGTAACGCCAACTTTACTTAAATTCTAAATGTACTTAGGATCGTTTTCTTCTCTATTGTTATAAATCACTGGTAGAATAACAAGTTGAATAACAAGATTTTTTAAAAATAAATGAGAAAAAATGTTTACTATTAAACTAAATAACAAAAAAAAAGTCTGTCTACGTTTGGTACTTACCGATAAAATCGAGAAAAATAAAATCAAATATGAAAATATTGTTAATTTTAAGCCACATGCCATTTGGCCAGGAAAAGGTAAAAAGTTAGCAAAAAGTGAAGGCAAATTTTACGCATAATTTGCAACACAGCACTAAATTATGGCGCAAATAATGCACTTGTGTAATATCCATGAAGATTTTAAATCATAAACCATTTCTACATAAAAATGTAGAAAGAGCGGCAAATAGCAGGCAGAAAATTTATGGCTTAAAATTAATGAAAAGCGAAGGGGTATGGTCAAATTTGGCATTAAAACCTGATGTTAAAACAGTGGATTCTTAAATAATTAACCGGATTATCTACTTGTAAGTATTGCACGAGGCTAGTGTGAGAACTACTGTTGGCATTTGTCATGATGATCACAATTTCGATGAAATCTGCACTATTTAAACATGATGCCATCCAACGAGATCGAGTAAAAGGACTAGAGAGCCTAGCAAAAGGATTATTATTTTCTTACATGATTTCTGTTCCACAATGTGTTTCGAAAATGTTACTAGTGACGTGTTTTGTTTCAGATGAAGACAGATTATAAAGTGGTAATAAAATATTTCTTCCAAACTTCTACGATTGCTTCAAAATAAAATTACAAATTCAAGCAATTCTATGAAAACAAGGATTTTTTCATGCAAAAACCACGATTTTTTTAAACGTTGAGTTCCTTCCAGTGGCGGCTGGCGTATAGGCACTGTGGAACTGCAGCACCCCCAGTTTCGCTTACGAGTTTTTTTCTCAACATTTTCTGAACACTTTTTGTAAAAAATTTTAATTTTCTTTGATTTCTTTTTTTTAGAAAATTTATGTTTCTTTCACAAGATTACGATATTTAAAAACTTATTTTATTTTTAATTTTAATCAAAATCACACTTTCAAAAACTAGTTTTTAAAAATGTGATTTTGAACTTTTCCAATAATTTTTCTAAAAGACTTCATTAAGTCACCAGGAATATAAAAGATTGACTTTTGAGATAAAACTTCAAAAAAAATACGAATTTTAAGGAAAAAGTTGATGAGAATTTCACACAGAAAGTCAACTCTTGAAAAAAGTCGTTTATCAAAAGACGAATCTTGACAAAAAATTGAAATTTTGAAAAAAAGGCGAATTTCGAGAAAAAAATTCAGATTTCCAGGAATAGAAAAGATTGGATTTTGAGATTAACCCGAAATTTCTTAAAAATTCGAATTTTGAAAAAATATCGAAACTTCGAAAAAATACGAATTTTAAAGAAGCAGTTCCAGTTCCAGAACCATAAAGTATTTGATGAGTTAAAGTCGAAATTTCGAAAAAAACACGCATTATAACAAAAATGGCTAACTTTTGAGATGTGTTTCCAGAAAAAAGTCAAAATTTCCAAAAAACAAACGAACTTTTGAAAAAAAAATTCTAAATATCGATATCGATAAAGATCAAAATGTTGAGATAAAGATCACAATTTCGAGCAAAAGGCAGATTTTTAATAAACTAGTATAAATTTCTGAAAAGTTAGATTCTAAAAGTAGTAAGTTTTTAAAAAAAAACTCAATATTAGGAAAAATAACGGAATTTCGAAAAGAAGGCCAAATTTCGAGCAAACAGTTTTCAAGAAGTCAAATTTTGAAACATAAGTGGAATTTAGCGAATAAAGTCGAAATTAAAAAAAAAAAACAATTTTTGAAAAAAAGAGTTGAATTTTCAAAAAAAAGACGAATTTCGACGAAAACCAACTTTCGGAACTTCACACAGGAAGTCGAACTTTGATAAAACAGGAAAATTTTGAAGAATAGGCATTTACGAAATAGAAATTTTGAAATTTTAGGGACTAAGCTTAGATTATTAAAAACATAAAGGATCATATTTTGACAAAAGATCGAAATTTCAAAAAAGATCAAAATTTTGGGAAAATGATCGAAATTTTCAGAAAAACTCGGAATTTTGAGACAACGGCAAATTATGAGAAAAATTCGAAATATCGAAAACAAATCAAAACTTCTAAAAACGAGCGCGAATTTTGAGTTATTTTTTCAATATTTACTTGTATTTGAAAATTTCGAGTTTTTTGTTAATACTTCTGCTTGTTCTCAAAACTCTCCCTTTTTTCGAACATTCGACAAAACTTAAAACTTAAAATTTTAAGAATAACTCAAAATTTCGAGAAAAGTTTTCAACTAATTGATTGAAATTTCAAGAAAAAAGTTGAAATTAATAAAAATTCGAAATTTTTTGGAAGTTTGAAAAAAGGAAGAATTTTGAGAACAAGTCGAAGTATCAAAATTTTCTGAACACTTTTCATTACACAATTTTTTGTAGAAATCTCTGATTTTCTCTGATTTTTTTTTTAGGAAATTTAGGTTTCTTTCACAAGGTTACGACATTTAAAAACCTATTTTATTTTTAATTTTGATCAAAATCACATTTTCAAAAACTAGTTTTTGTAAAAGTTTTGAGAAAGAAATCAATATTTCGAGCAGGAATTAAAATGTTATCTCAAATTTCTTTTAAAATGTCAACATTTTGAGAAAATAATTCCAATTTCAAGAGAAAATCTAAATCCAACTAACTCAGCTTGCATTTTACTATTTCTCTAAAAAATAAGTTAATACGGTATCTTGGACTTTTTACCTCAAATCTCATTTTGTTTAAAAATATCTATTTCGTTTTTTTTTAGGAAATTTTGATTTTGTCTGCACAATTTCCATTTTTCTTAAATATTTTATAAAAAGAAATTTCCCCGAAATCTCCATTTTTCCTGAAAGTGTTGTTCTCAAAATTCCTTCTAGAAATTCCAACTTCTCCAGATTTTTCTTTGTGTTCCTCTAGTTTGCTTTAAAAATTTTAAATTTTAAAGCTTTAAAATTTTAAAGCTTTAAAAATTTTAAATTTTAAGTTCTTTTACGACACTTTGACAATTTAAAGTTCATTTTATTTTGTGTCTTGACAAAAAATGTTTGGAAAAAACCCTGAAAGGTCTTTAAAAATTTCAACATATTGAGAAAACAAAAGATTTCGACTTTTTTGTAAAGATAATTAAAATTTTTTTCAAATTTCGATTTTTTCTCTAAGACATTTTGCTTTTTTTTCCGCTATGCAATTTGTGTTTTTCTCTAAACATTTTATACAAACATTTTTTTTGAAATTTCGACTTTTCCTGGAGATTTTATCTTTAAAATATTTTTTTTGTAGAAATTTTGATTTTTCTCTAATTTGTTTTGAGAATTTAAAAGTGTTTTAACGAAATTTTAATATTTTAACGTTTATTTTATTTTGTAATTTTGATAAGAAACTAAAAATTGTTAAGTATTAGTTTATTGAAAATAAACTTCAAATCTGCATAAAAATAGGAAAAATTTGGGAAAAATATTGAAATTTCAAGAAAACATGAACCTTGCAAATTTCAACCTTCTTTACAATTTGATATTTCTCTAAAAAATTACTTCTACTGTAGGACCAAAGAAAATTGTGAATCGGAATTTCCAATTTTTCTAGAAATGTTAAATTTATTCTTGAAATTCTCAAGTTCAAATTTAAAATTCAAATTTCGATAAACAAAAGATCGAAATTTAAGAATGAAACTCAAAATTTCAAGAGAAAGCAGATCATATTTCTAGAAAAAGTTTTTAATTAGTAAACAACATTTTTCAAAAAAAAAACAGTTTCGGAATTAAAAAAAAAGTTTTTTTTGAAATAAATTAATTGTCAGAAATATTCTTATAATTTCGACTTTTAAAGTGGGAATTATTGAAATTTGGGAGAAAAAGAATCAACATTTTTAGAAGAGTATCAAAATTTCGAAATTAAAATTAATTAAAGTTTTGAAAGAAATTCATTAACAATTCACTGTTCAAATTTAATTTTTTTCTAGTAATTTTGAAGTTCCAGAGAAAATTCAAAAATCAAATATTTTAGCTTGAAGCTAATTTTTTGTAATTAAAATTCAAATTTTGGCAATTTATTTGTATATAAAATGCAAGTTTTTTTTTGAAATTTGTTTCAAAACTTTGCACAATTTTAAAAATAGAAATTTTTGTTATTAATTTTTTTAAATTCGAGTGTTATTTCGAAATTTTTCTTAAAGAAATGTAAAATTAAAAAGAAAAACATTACCACTTTTAAAAAATAAAGCTTAAGTTATCAGAAAAGTCGAATTTAAAAAAAAAAGTCAAATCTTAAAAAATTTTGAAATTTTCATAGGAAGTCAAATTTTCAAAAGATAAGAATTTCAATTTTTAAAATGGTTGACATTTTCAATAATTTTGGGAATGTCAATGAAAGACGAATTTTTGGAAAAATATCGACATTTAAAATAATTTGCAGAGTATTTAATTAAATTTTCAAAGAAGCTGAATTTTTTGAATATTGCAGAAAATTCAAAATTATCGAAATATTCGTAATTATCCAAAAAGTTGAAATTTTAAAAAGGTAAAATTTTGAAACAAGTCGAAATTTTCAATTTTAAAATAGATCTTTTCTTTTAAGTCGAAGATTTAATAGGAAATGTTTAAAAAATGTATAAATAAAATTTTAAAAAAGTTTGAACTTTTCAAAAAAAAATCAAGTTCTTAAAAAAGTCGAAATTTTGAAAAAAAAGTCGAAGTTTTGAAATGGAGTCAAAATTTTACGAAATATTAGTCGAAAATTTCTATAAAGGGTTTTAAGAAATGTCTGACTTAAAAAAAAATCACAATTTTCAAATAAAGGATCAACAGTTTGCAAAAAATGTCAACATTTTGAAAATAGTTGAAATTAACAAAATAGTCAAAATTTTTAAGTTTTCCAAAAATTTAAAATTTTGAAAAATGACTAAAATTTTCGAAAAGTAACGTTTTGAAATGTCGAAATTTTTATTAGAAAATTTAAACATTTTAAAGCGCTAAACATTGTCGCAGCACCTCCATTAGTTGTGACTGCGAGCCACCACTGGTTCCTTCTAAAAATTTTGAGCTTTAACTGTCAATGGTTCTAATGCCACAGACCAACAGGTTTGAACATTTATTAAATTCGAAGTTTGGAGACCAAATACCGGTTTCGATCTTATTAGATCTCGTCAGTTTGCTATATCCAACTCCAATGCTAACAAATGTTCCGACAAGTAACTACTAAAGAATTCACGGACGTCAAGCGTGTGACTTCCTAGTACTACCGTCACCTATTGGTCCATAGAGAAACTATGGATATCGCCAACATGTCGTATGCAAGTAGAATGCAACCTAGACTACAAATTCATGCAGCCCTCCAGGCGGCGTGTATAGTGAATCATAGGTAGCTGAACTACGAACAGTTGAAACAGTGCCACCTAGCGAAACGGTTGCTCTCTAAGAGAGTTCCCAGAAGACAAGGATTCTTAATGCACAGACCAATAGGTTTGAACATTTATTAGATTCGAAGTTTAGAAACCAAATACCGGTTTCGATCTTATTAGATCTCGTCAGTTTAGTATATCCAACTCGAATGCTAACAAATTCACTATACACGCTTGAAGGGCTCCATGAATTTGTAGTCTAGGTTGCATTCCGCTTGCATTTAACTGTCAATGTTTAATTTTTTCTCTAAAATTTCGACTTAAAATTTGAAATTTAGACACATTTTTTTGATATGAATTTTGTATTTTACAATTTCAATCTTAGACGTTTTGATAATTTTCTCAAACTTTCAAAATGTGTAACATATTTTCGAAATGTCGTTTTAAAATCTAATTTTTTTACATTGTTTCTTCTTAGGCTGCTTTAACAAAGATCGATTTTTTTGTTTCAAATTCGAAAAATTCAAAATGTACTTTTTTAATTTCAAATTTTTTATTTGAAAATTTAGACCTTCAGAAACTTTTCAGTTTAAAAATTATATCCCTAAAAGTCGATATAATTTAATTTTAGGAAGAATCCTGAAAGGCCATAGGACCATTAGTATAGGGATACTTATACGACTGACTAACGGCTTTAACTTGGAAGTGTACCGTACCATGCTGATGAGGCCAAGGAGGGCCGAAACTAGTCTATGCTTGCGATTGTACATATTTTCAATTTTAAGCACGTTTAACTGTTTAATTACAGAACTTTTAATTGGTCGTTAGTGAAGGATCATATTTTAAGTGTATATTGTTACTAATAAGATACTTTGAATATGCAAGTTTTAGATCTTTATCTAATTTGGTTTTTGAAAAAAAATCAAAAAAAACCGAAAAATAGAAAAATATTTTTTTCTTAAAAACTACCCAAGCGATCTAAATAAAACTTTAACATATTATAGAGATGTTAGAGATACTAGGAAAAATAACCGCCTAAAATCTTTACGTTATTTAGGAGAAACGGGCAATTTGTTTTGAAATTATTTTTTTCTTTATGATAACGTTCTAGAACAATTTTGAAATAAACGTTTTTTAATGTCTTTTTTAATGTCAAATAACCTTGCAAATTCTAAAACTAATCAAAAAGGGACGCCATATTGAAAAAAAATAAAAACCATTTTTTTCATTTAAGAATTGATTTATTTAAATTTCATTAATATTTGGATCATCTCTGAAGAATATATTCCTGCGAATGGGATAGTTTAATCCTGAAAGTTGCAGAATTCTATTTAGTTTTTTGTCGTTGTTGAAAAAAATCGGAAAAAACAAAAAAGAACAGGATTTTTTTTCTCAAAAATCGCATAAAACCGATTTCAGCGAAATTTGGAAATATTATAGAGATCTATAAAAACACATTAAGAAAGTTAACTTCAAAACTGCTGTAGAAGGTTATAAAGGGTGGAACGGACTGGTCCATGGTTCTCTTCAAAAATTAAAATACAAAACTTGTCCCCTGAAACCAAGAAAGATGAAAAAACACGACAAAGGTTGCTCTAACGCGTTTCGCCAAGCTATCATCTTCGGAGAGATACTGATACAGAATATCTCTCTGAAAATGGTAGAAAGAGAGAGAGGGAGAGAGAGGGAGAGAGAGAGAGAGAGAGAGATTGAAATACAAATCTTGTCCTCTGAAACCAAAAAAGATGAAAAAACACAACAAAGGTTGCTCTAACGCGTTTCGACAGCCAAGCTATTATCTTCAACTGTCGAAACGCGTTAGAGCAACCTTTGTTGTGTTTTTTAATATTTCTTGATTTCAGGGGACAAGGTTATAAAGAAGCTAATAGTTTTTTTGAGTAAAGCATTCACATACCTCTCTAATATTTTCAAATTTCATTAAAACCGGTTTTATGCGATTTGGGAAAACCGTTTTGTCCTATTTTTTCCAATTTTTCCAAAAAAATTAATTAATTAAACCCTTAAATTACTCTATTAGTAGGAATGCACGCTCTGAGAGGAGCCCAATATTCCTGAAATTGAAATCAATTTTTTAATGAAAAAATCGGTTTTTATTTTTTTTCAATGTGGCGTACCTTTTTGATCAGTTTCAAAATTTGCAAGGTTATTTTACATCAAAAAAGGCATAAACAGAAACTAGTTTCAAAATTGTTCTAGAGCGCTATCATAAAGAAAAAAAATAATTTTGAAAAAAATTGCCCGTTTTTCCTAAATAACATAATGATTATAGACTGTTAATTTTTTGGAATATAGCCTATGTATATTTCTATTATGTTTTCAAATTTTATTTAAATCGGTAAAGTCGTCTTTGAGAAAAAAAATGTTTTTTGTTTCGATTTTTTTAGAATTTTTTCGATTTTTTCAATTTTTTTAAAAACTAAACCAGATAGAAATCTGAAACTTGCAGGATCAAAGTGATTCATTAGTAGCAATACATTTTCAAAAAATGATCCAGACATCTTTCTGGGGCCGATTCACTATGCTTATCGTCTTATAGCCTTTGAAGAAATGACCATATATTTCAAAAGTAGGTAAAATTATTAAAAAAAACCGAATTTTCAAAAAGCAAGTTTCGAAATAAAGCCAACATGTTCAAAAAAATTATTCGAGAATTTAAAAAAACGTCGAAAATGGAAGGTTTTTATCACAAAGCGAAATATTCAAAAAATTAAAATTTTAAAGAAATTAAATGTTGTATGCAAGTAGAATGCAACCTAGACTATAAATTCATGCAGCCCTCCAGGCGTGTATAGTGAATTTGTTAGCATTCAAGTTGGATATACCAAACTGACGAGATCTAACAAGATCGAAACCGGTATTTGGTTTTCAAACTTCGAATCTAATAAATGTTCAAACCTATTGGTCTGTGCATTAAGAATCCTTGTCTTCTGGGAACTTTCCTAGAGAGCAACCGCTTTGCTAAGTGGCAGTGTTTCAACTGTTCGTAGTTCAGCTACCTATGATTCACTATACACGGCGCCTGGAGGGCTGCATGAATTTGTAGTCTATGTTGCATTCTACTTGCATACGACATTGTTGGCGATGGCCATAGTTTCTCTATGGACCAATAGGTGGTAGTACTAAGAGTCACTCGTTTGACGTCTGTGAATGTTTTAGTACTTACTTGTCGGAACATTTGTTGGCATTCGAGTTGGATATAGCAAACTGACGAGATCTAACAAGATCGGAACCGGTATTTGGTTTCCAAATTTCGAATCTAATAAATGTTTAAACCTATTGGTCTGTCTATTAGAAATTAAATGTTGAAAAAAATATAACTTTTTAAAAAGTTATTATAGATTTTTTTAAAATGCTACATCAAAAAGTCGGAACTTTGAAAAAAACAGCGACGTTTGAGAAAATATCAAATTTGAAAATTTTTGGAGTGCTACTAACTTTCAATATAAAGTTAAAATGTTCAAAAGAATTTGAAGGTGTTTTAAAAACGAAGGTTTTAAAAAATTTCAATTTTTGGAAAAATCGCAATTTTGGAACAAACGAATTTTGATAAAATATCAAAATTTTTAATAATCGAACTGAAAAATATCGACATTTTCATAAAAAGATAAAATTTTTATTAAAAAGTCAAGATTTCCAAATTAGTGGATACGTTGAAAATTTCGAAGTTTAAAATGTTTTTAAAACCAAAGATTACTTTTGAAAATTAAATTTACACTTCAAATTTTGAAAAAAAATGTCAACTTTCGAGAACCTAAAATTTATAAAAGAAAAATTTCGAAATTTGATATAATACAAAATCTTAGGAATATATTCGCGATTTTCAGGAAAATTTGTAATTACAAAAATATTCAATTTTCAAGTAAAGCAGGGCACAGCTATTCAGACTTTTTACTTCAAGATTGACGACTTCTAGAAAATTTGTAATTTGGAAATTCGAGTCGAAATTTTAAAACCTTGTTATGGTTTTGATTTGAAAATTTTTGTTTTTCACTCGAAAATTGATCTTTTTCTAAAAGTGATTACCTTTTTCCCAAAAATTTCAACTTTTTTCTCTAAATTTTAAATTAAAATACGAAATATGAAAAGAAATAAAAGTTCAAAAAACTAATTTATGTAGAAAACGTTGCCTTAAAGAAACTGAATATTTGAAGTTTAAACTAGAAATTTTGATAAAGATAGAAACTTTTTTTTTAACCGAAAATGTAAAATAACAAATACTTTGTGAATTCAAAATCAAAATTTTAACAAATACAGGTCCTTATTTTGCACTTTCAAAGTTAATGTTCGAAAAACTTTTCTTACAATTTTCATTTTGCTTTCAAAATGTTGGATTTTTTATAGATTGCGAAAATAGCTAAACTGTGAATTTTCAAAAATTTGCATTGTACACTTTCAGCTTTAAAAAGGAAATATGTATCGAATTAAATCTCAAATTCGTTTTGAATATGACGATTTTTTATTGATTTTGAGTCTTTTCCTAAAAATCCGAATTTAAATTTAAGCAGTGCAGTAATGTTGAGCCGAAATTTAGGTCTATTTTGGGCCGAACCGAAACTGCTGCTGAATCCAGTTCATTTGCTGAAACAGAAGCCAAACCTAAAACTTCGGTCGATCTCTAAAATGGCTCAATTAAAATAATTACTAATTATTGTTGCTCGGAGTGCCGATATAGGTAAAAACTGATGTTAGTAATTAATATAAATTAAGAAATTTTAATGTTTGATATTGTAATTAATTTTAAAATTCGAAAAAAAATCATTGTTATTTCCTAGTTTTAATTCAAGAAGAATGCAACCTAGACTACAAATTCATGCAGCCCCCTCCAGGCGTGTATAGTGGAATCATAAGGTAGCTGCTGCTGAACTACCAACAGTTTGAAACACTGTCACCTAGCAAAGCGGTTGCTCTCTAGGAGAGTTCCCAGAAGACAAGGAGATTCTATAATAATGCACAGACCAATAGGTTTGAACATTTATTAGATTCGAAGTTTGGAAACCAAATACCGATTTCAATCTTGTTAGATCTCGTCAGTTTAGTATATCCAACTCGAATGCTAATAAATGTTCCGACAAGTAAGTACTAAAGAATTCACCAACGTCAAGCGTGTGACTCTCAGTACTACCACCTATTGCTCCATAGAGAAACTATGGCCATCGCCAACAATGTCGTACGCAAGAAGAATGCAACCTTTTAAGTTTTCACTTCTGTAAATTGTTTTCTTAGCAGCTTTGAAGGTATATAACCATTGAATTGCTTTCCATAAATCATACTTTTTTAAAGTTTAATTCACTCGCAAAGGGTAACCCCATTATGCCTTCAAAGCACTGCGAGTAGGATACGGAAATAAGGATAGATGGCGATGGATCACCTTTTTAAACAAGGTTAGGTTGTAGTTTTTAGGGAAAATTCCTTTTGGTAACGCGTTCCATAGCTTGGAATTTCTATAGAAGAGAGTCTCCGTAGACAGAAGTCCTCACTGTGTCAAGCTGGACCGCACAGGAATTTGCTGTCTCCGATTGTCTTGTATGTCCACGATGAAGAGTGTCTTGTATGTCTCAAGAATCTTGCCCTTGGGGGGATCAATCCATTAGTTCAGATTTATTTAATGTTACGAATATGCACTTGAGCTCTGTTGGCGAAATTTGCGTAGTAATGTAAATTTAGGAAAATGCACTCTAATAATAACTCTAATCTGGAGGTGTTTTCAAAGGCGCAATAAAAGTCGTTCATGAAAAAATAACTTTATTTTGGGAATAACAGGATATAAAATTGTTATAATATAAGATTTCAAATTATGGTAACAAATATTTACAGCCTCAATAATACGGAAAATAGATTTCTTACAACTTATATCCAATCAAGTCTTTTGAAAAATTTGGGTGGAATGTTACGTAATAATGACTGATACCGTCTTTCAATGAATCAATTTGTTACAATTATGCAATTTTGTAATAATTTAACAGTCAAATATGAAATAAAATTAATAAACAGTCAATATTATCCTATATACCAGAAAATACGGATGGAATCAAGTGGTAAAAATAGACTAGAATTTAAATAACTATACATCGACCCGTTTGATCAATAACTAACAATAAACGGAATGTTGGGGTTAACAATAAACGAGATGTTGGGGTTAACAATAAACGGAATGTTAGGGTTAAAGCTTATTTATACAACAATCTTTGGTAAAATTAAATTTGTAGGAATAAATGTATCTTTGGAAGTATATCATACTCGTATTACGATATAGATAATTAATGCATTACTTCGTTACTAAACGGTATGCAATGAATGTTGCAGACGATGTCTTTTCAAAGGTCATGATTTCGGCCTAGGTACGTTTTCCACAAACTCTCCAATGAAATTCCCCTTTGGATTATAATTGGCGACAACGTAAGTTTCCCCTTTTTTATTTCTCGCCATCCCAATGCCCAACTCCGTACTTTTCTTCCAGACCACTTGCGAAAAATGCAACGTAGAACGATTAACTGTCTCGATGCCAAAATCGTGAGCCTTCACTTCGTCATACCAAACTTTCACCGGTTCTATGGCCTTCAATTCGTAGCTCGGATCCGATGAGTAAAAATAAAAAATATTTTCGCCGTATTTGTTGTTTGCTCTATGAGTCATGCTTCCGTTCTTTGCGCATATATCGGCCCATTCTTGCGAGTATCTACACATCTGGAAAATACATGAAGATAACGAGCTAATAATTAGGTTTGACCAAAAACTGCGTACTTGTATCACCCCTGATACTGAACTTTTAAAATAACATAATTTTTCAGAAAAATAGGCACATACTCTTTCTATTTATTCTTTATTGACTTTATTTTCGCCTGTTACTCCTTTCACAATTCTAAATTTTCAGTAACCTTCTGTTAAGGATTGTTTGTTATAGATTGCCCCAAGTAGCGATTGCCAATTAGAATTGTGAAAGGAGTTACTGGCAAATAAAAAGCCAATAAAACAAGAATAGAAATACCAATACTTCGTAAAGAAGATATAAAGAATCACTTGCTCTAACGCGTTTTGATAGCCAAATTGTCATCATTTTTTTTTCTTCTAAAGATCATAATTTTGCCATCGAAACGACTTAGAGCAAGTGTTGTCTTTTCTTGGTTTTTTTGTTGGTTTCAAGGGACAATATTGAAAATAACAAAGGACCAGCCGTTCCACTAAAATTAAATCTCTTAACTCTCCAACAATAGTGCCTCTAGGAACCATGGATACTGATTTTTTGCATTATGTAACCAATCGCATTGGTGTAGGCAGAGCTTGGCCATTGTTTCTCTTTATGAGCAGTTAAGCGACAATATTTATTCAGTTCTTTATTCAAAATTTCAACTTTTATTTCAAAAATTCATATTTTCTCGAAATTTCAACTTTTTTTCGCAATTTCGATTTTTTTTTAATTCATTTTTCAATTGCCCCTGTTCTCAAAGCTTGACTTCTTGCTTGAAATTTGGCTTTTCATAGGAACTCCAAATTACGATATTTTCTTCATAATTTCTTGTACCTTAGTAAATTGGGCTATTTTTAAAAATTGGAATACAAATCTTGTCCCCTGAAACCAAGAAAGATTAAAAAACACAACAGAGGTTGCTCTGTGTTTTTTGTAATCTTTCTTGGTTTCAGGGGACAAGATTTGTATTTCACTTTTTGAAGATAACCAAGGACCAGTTCGTTCCACCAAAAAAAAAGCCAACTTCAGGCCCTCAAATACGTTATTCCAGTGTTTTAGTCCATTGCTGAGGAATCATCACAAAACAGCCGAGAATGTAGATAACTTTCCCGTACCGGATAACAAGAAAGAAATTGTCAAGAAAATCATTTTATAGAAAATTAAATGACAATGAAAAATGTAATTGAATTTATAAAGCTTGCAACGTTTTTTCTCTGGAAAGAGTAAAAACTAGCACATGCGGAGGGCAGCTCTTCGTCGGTGAGCACACTAGGTCGGAGTCCTTTGGAGAGGTCGGAAATTTGGTAACTAATGTAATCGATTCTTAGCTGGGGATTTTGATGTTAACTTAAATTTTAGGTAAACGGATCTTAATAAGAAATAAAGGGGGCCAGGTAATTTCGTTTGCCTTTACCTAAAAATATTTTAATTGAAGTAACCAAATAGATATGATTTCCCGATCAAGACTTGATTATGATTAGTGTCTTTAAACCAACTCAATCTTCTTTTCTTTCAAATACTCCCAACTAATTTATTATGCAGGTGACAAATTAATCAACGGTAGAGGTGGTTATTTTTACATTTTCAATATTTAAAAATTACAAACTCAAATTTCAAGGGGGTAATATTCAAAATTATTTATAAATCAAATCTAAGAACCAGTATTGTTTAAAAAAAATAGAATACTGCCATAATATCAAAAGGTTGCCAAAACGTAAATCAAAGGGAAAAAATGTGATAAACAAAAGAAGCCTAAAAATAGAATGCACCGCTGCATGATTTGTTAGGGATGGCAGAAAAAATAAATTTATCGATATATCATATCGAACAATGTATCGAGTAGTATATATCGAAGTAGAATTTATTGAAATAAATACACATCAGGAAAGTCAAACACTGTCCATAGGAACAATGTTAATAAGAGATTTAACATTGAGAGCTCATAGTGGGATAGATGGGCGGCGCCTTGTATTCTCCTACACCGGTGTAAACAATTCAACGCAGAGCGCAGCGATCTGTGCTGGTGGAGATTTCAGTAGTACATCATAACTTCTAACGTGTTTTGTTGAAATTTTATAATTTTATTTGTAAATTAGACAAAAACCTCAACATTTAGGAGTTAAATTAGAGATTCTGATTTTTTCAATACATCAAAATTTTTAATTTTAGAAGTTCAAGCTCAAAAACTTCCTACGAATGTTGATAAAAAATTCTAATTTTGAAAAAACCCTAAAATTTACAAAAATGAAATTCGAGGTTTAGTTTAAACTTTAGCTTACACCCAAAATTCGGAGAAAATTATTCAAAAACAAGATTGCTGTTTTTTTCATAATTTCTGTTAATAAATTTAGATTTTTTTCGTATATTTTCTGGGAAAATTTTTATACCACTTAGAATTTTAGCTTGTATTTTTCGAAATTTAAACTTTAATACCTTAACATGTCACACTATTTTATGCTTGCTTTGTTTTAACGGGTGGCCTTTTCTAGTTATGAAAAAATCATTTGTTTAAATTTCGATATAACTGATTTTCAAAATGATTTTTTTTCTAAAGTTAGATTTATTTGAACATTTCGACTCTTTTACCTAATTTCTGTTGCAAAAATTTCATTTCTCTTTTTTTTTCTGCACCTTTTTTGAATATTTTGAATTTTTTGTTAAATTTAGACACTACAAATCTCAACCTTTTTCAAAATTGTTATTATTTTTGAGAAATCTTGAACTTTTAAAAAATTTTGCAATTTTTTAAACTATTTTGCTTTTTCAAAAATTTTGAATTAAAAAAAAACTTTAGAAAATATGCATGTGTTTCTAGGTTTTTGTTTTTTTTTTTGAACATTTATAATTTCCATTTTTTCAAAATTACACGTTTTTTCCAACTTTCTATTTTTTTCCAAAATGTTATTTCTTTTTCAAAATTTGACTTATTCTGAGAATTTCTATATATATCTTAAAATTTCGACTTTTTCGCAAAATTTTGACGTATTTTGAAAATTTCGATTGAAAATTTTAAATTTTTTTCAAAAAATCAACTTTATTTTTGAAAAAAGTTCGAAATGTTTTTTAAATTTTGTGTTTTCTCTTAAAAATTCGACTGTTTTGTATACTTGAAAAACTATTTGAAATTTGTGTGCTGAAGATTTTCAAAACGTGGACTTTCCTAAAATAATTCTAATTTTTCTCGAAGTAACGACTTTCTGACACTATTTTTTCTCTTTTCTGAAGAATTTGTTTTCTCTGAAAAGTACGATTTTTTTTTATTTGTGACGTTCTAAAAATTTTAACCTTTTAAAAATTTGGACTATTTCTAAAGTTTAACTTTGCTGTGAAAACTTCAATGTTTGCCTTTTTATCGAAATTTTCACCTTCTTATAAATATCGATTTATTAAAAAAGTTCCACATTTTAAAATTTTGACTGTTTTCGAGTTCCCTTTTTCATCAACATTTCGACCTTTTTTCTCAAAAGTTTGACTTTAATTTTTTTATTTTTTCTCGAAATGTTGACTTTTTTGTAATATCTTAATAAATCTGCATTTTAAAATTTTCATTTTTTTTTTTCAGATTTTGATTCTTAACAAAATTTTGTTTTTTTAGAATTTTAAGTTTTTTGAAAGTTTAGACTGAGAATTTTGATTTTTTGTACATTTTGGCTTTCTCGAAATTAACTTTTTGCAAATTTTGACTTAGTCTACTTTATTTAATTTCAATTTGTATATTATTAATATTTTTTGGAAATTTCAGCTTTTTTGAAGAGTTAGACTCAAAATTTCAACACGTTTTTCATATTTCGACTTTTTCTGAAAATTCTGACTTTTTGAAAATTCCAACATTTTAAAATATCCACGTTTATTTTCAAAATATCCACTTTTTCAGAATGTCTACTCTTTCAAAATTGTGACTTAATTTAAAAATTTCGATTTTTTCTTCGAAATTCCACGGTTTTTAAAAGTATGATTTTAATTAAGAAGCTCCACTTATTTCAAAATTTTGACTTCCTTCAGAAAATATAAATATTTAAAAAATTTCAGATTTTGATATTTTTCTCAAAATTGATAGTTTAAACTCAATCAAACTGAAAACTATAGGATTTAAATTTGGAGTATTGATAAGAATTAAAATATAAGACTCTGAATAGAACAATTAAAATTTCAGGTTTAAGCTCGGATTTTATTTTAAGATTTCCATTTTTAACTAGAAATCAACTTTTTGATTAAAATGTAAATTTTAACAAAATGATGAAAAATTCTAGAAAAATACCCAAGTATAACTTTAACTGATTTCTAAATTTCAAAAAAAAACATCCATCTATATCATAAAAAAAGGTTTAATGAATTTTCAATTTTCACTAAACTTGTATAAAAATTTAATGCCAATCGATTTCAATGTTGACAAAAATTCTAGCTGAAATTGGCTTTAGGAAAAAAAAACGAGTTCGATTTTAGAGCAGAAATTTCGAAATAAAAAACAAAATTGTTTAGATAGAAACAAAATAAAAAGAAACTGACCTCTAAGGTCGAAATCTTTAGAAAAATGTCGAAATAAAAAAAATAGGTTAAAAATCAAAAATTGGAAGTCAAAATTAGGAATTTTTTGAAAAGCTTTCATTACATGTTTCCTCTCAAAAATTTGACTTTATTTTCAGAATTTCGGCTTCAAGCTAAACTACAGGATTAGGACATTCTACTTTTTTTTTGAAATTTTGACTTTAAAATTCAAAATAGCAAGGTTTCAACCGAAATTATGAAAAAAAATTTCTACTTTAACTCGACTGTTGAAGAATTAAATGTACTCAAAAAAGTTTCAAAAAAGTTCCGAAATTTTAAGAGAAACTCGGCATCCAGTTTTAATATTTAAAGAGAAATAGATTCAAATTAAAAACTCAACTCGGGATTTCCAGGTGAAGTTTTGGGGTCAATGTCAAAATTTTGAGAAGAGAAAATTAAAAACTCCTAGAAAAAAGAAACGAAAGATTACTTCTAACCTCAAAATGTGGTTGAAATTTTGAAAAGTAAAACGAAGTTTTAAAATAGTTAAAAAATCTATAAGTGGGTCACAAAGGGGGAGATTGAAGATCTTAACTCTATTCATTTCGACATTTTTTTTTAATTTTCAATAGTTTTTTAAATTTTAGACTTTTCAGAATTTTAGCTACAAATTTTTTTTAAAAATTTCGACTTTTATTAAATTTTGACCTTTTTTCAAAATTTCGAATATTCTTTGAAAATCTTGTTGAAATTTTAATTTTTTTTTAAACAAAACTTTTATAAAATGTCGACTTTATTGCAAACATCGATTTTTCAAAGCTTGTCATTTCTTCAAAATGTGGCCGTTTTTGAAATTTTCGACTATTTATTAAAATTTCTACTTCTTGCCGAAAATCTGCACTTCTTCAATTTTAAATGGTTATTAAAATGTCAACATTTTTCAAAATTTTGACTTTAAAACTTTCGGCTCTTTTTTCCAAAATCTTCAATTTTTTATGAAAACTTTGGCTTTTAAAAATTTCAATAATTTTTCAAAATTCATATATTTTTTCAAATTTAGACTCTTTCGAAAATTTCAAACTTTTAAAAATTTTCCAAATTTGAAATTTCTTTTTTTGAGTTCTCTGATCATTATTCAATATTTAGACTTTTTGAAATTATATAAAGTTTTTTAAAAGTTCGTCTTTTTCAAAAACTCTTTTGTGAAATTTTAGACATTTCTTATAATTTTACTTTCAAATTTCTACTTTCTTTCAAACTTTTGCTCTTTTTTGGAAACATCGCTTTTAAAAATACCGATATTTTTTGAGAAGGCATCTGTTTTTTAAAATGTTGAAAATTTTTTGAGTAATTTTGAAAATTTTGTTTTATTGAAAAATTTCAAATTTTTTAAACAAATAACAACCACCTTGAGAAATGTTGTGCCGTAAAATTTGAAATTTGCGCACAGAACAAAAAAAAACGTAACGTTACAGGCTTACTAATGTGAGTAATAATGATTGCGATTTCTGAAAAAATAGTATGTCTACCTCGCTATTGTGTAAATGCAGATTTTTGTAGTTATCGGGAATGTATACTAACCTCTTTATTAAGCAACAACTCAGGTACCCCATGTTTCCTCCTATAGTCATTATGAGCTTTCAAGGCTTCGACTGCGAAACTGCTGAAACTACCACAAGTCTCAATCTCTGAGGCTAAAGTGGTATCTAAATCCTTTTTAACAACTGGAGATAGCTTATTCCCTTTTATCGGAGGAGGAACGTTTTCTACATAGTGGCCTACGAAATTGCCTGCTGGTGAATAATTGGCGACAACATATATACGATTTTGATTTTTCGCTACCCCAACCCCAATAAATTCGCTTTCTTTCCAAATAACTTGTGTAAAATGTCCAGTTTGTAAATCACGAGGTTCCTTTCCATATTTATGATTTTCAGCTTCAGAATACCAGCTTTTCACCGGTACTTCCCCGGTTATTTTATGACTAGGATCAGAGGCCCATATAGAAAAAATATTTTCCCCATAGTTACAATTAGGTCGGTGTTCTAGTACACCTTTCTGAGCAATATGTTTGGCCCATTCTTCACAATATTTACAAAGTTTTTTATCGAGTTTTAAGGGTGGTACGCCGTGCAAGGCCCTGTATTTATTGTGAGCTTCTAAAAAGTCTTGTTCAAAGTTACCATCAGTGCCACATTTATCTGGCTTATGGGAAGTGACGCTTAATTTCTTTAGTCCTCCAACTAACGGACCTTCATCGGGACCGCTGTCATTAAACGCGACAACCGGCGGTACGTTTTCCGTGAAATTTCCAATGTAATTTCCAGGAGGAAAATAATTTGCAACTACGATCATCTTACCACCGGACTTGGCGTATCCCACGCCTAATTCCCTGCTGGTTTTCCACACGACTTGCGTAAAGTGCCCCGTACTTAGACCTTTCGGTTCTATTCCAAAAATGTGTTTTGTAATTTCGGCATACCAAGATTCGACGGCTCGATCCCCTTTGATTGTATCGCTTGGATTTGACGATGTCAAACAAAATATATTTTCGCCATAGTCTTTATTGTTGCTGTGCGTTAGTGTGCCTTTCTTAATTAACTGCTCGGCCCATTCCTGACTTATCCTACACATATTTTTGTTGAGTTTTAATGGTGGCACTCCGTGTTTCTGTCTGTAGAAATTATGAGCCTTAAGACACTCTTCTTGAAACGTCATTGTTGAATACCTGACCTGTGAAAATGTAACTGGTTTAATATAGTTAATCATGCAAAATGCACCACTTCCTGTGATATTTTAATTATAGACTTATCAGTTATCGAATATAAAAGGAAATAATACAAACTTTCGTTGGTGTTTTCCTAATGTTATTGCTTCTATCGTTTCTGTTAAATTCGTATAATTCAAGAGGCACCTTGACTTCGTAGTCTTTCTTCTCTGTGGTTATTTTACACGCACTTCTAGGACCTCTGAACGTTTCGATTGTTTCTCTAGTAATTGTTTCTAGTTTTGGTCCCTGCAAACGCAAAATGGAATATCAGTAAAATAAGGAAGTAGTAATCCAAAACAAAATTTGGAAACGTTTTTCACAAATTAATAGTTTTTTTTTGCTAACTTTATGCTACTTGACAAATGACCAATTAAATGTTCTGTAATTAAACAGTTAAACGTGCTTAAAATTGAAAATATGTACAACCGCAACCATAGACTAGTTTCGGCCTTCCTTGGCCTCATCAGCATGGTACGGTGGTTGTATACACTTCCAATTTAAAGCCGTTAGTCAGTCGTATAAGTATCCAAGAGAGCAAACCTCCATTGGGTGACTTGTAACTGACTTTTAACTGTTTATTACGCAAACATTTTCGCCACATGCTAATTGAAGCATTCTTCTCTGCTGAGATAATAAGCCTTTATATACGAATATACAGGATCGGCCAGTACACTATTTCGGTCTGCTTGCCAATGAGAACGACAAAGCAAACTTCTGATATGAGGCAAGACGAAAAGAGAAACTAAATCGGCAGAGATGCCACATGGTAATTCATTTATGTGTATCTCCTTCATTATGACCGGGATAAATCGCTTCAGCGCTTCTTCGATTCAACAATTGGGAGAATGATAAGGGTACATGTGTAGCGCACATGTCACCTGGCATCGATTGGCATTATTTCTACATGGACTTACGACTGGACCGAATCTGCATTAAATAAATCATCCTCTAGTAATCCGTCCGTCGCGGGCGTAAGGAGCATACAACGCATACGGGCGGCACTATCGAGGAGGCGGCAATAGGCATGTAGTCGGGGATTTAATCCAAATTAAAAATACTTCAAAATCGAATTTTCCGAACTTTTAAACTCAAATATTTCATATTGTTCCTTAAATTGTGACAGTAATCCGAAAATGTTAGTCAAAAATTCGCGGAAAAAACCGAAGTTTCTAGTTGTTTCAGTTAACACTCAAAAAAAAGTAGAACTTCAAAAAAAATTTTAAAATCTCTTGAAAAAAAAAACGAAGTTTTGAGTTTATGCCAACAATTTAAGAGAAAAAGTAAAAATTTAAAATAAGAACTCGAAATTTTGTGAAAAAAAAATTTGTAAAATTTTAAAAATAAAGGAAAAATCTCCCCAAAAAGACAAACTAGCTTATAAATTTAGTTTTCTTGAAGATAATAAAAAGGTATAAATTTAATACTTAGAATTTAGGAAATAACTTCCAGCAAAAAAAAAGAAATTTTTAGCAAAATGTTTGGATGAAACTCGACAAAAAAGTAAAACATTAAAAAAAATATTTTAAAAATGTTCGGCACTTTGAGAATAAAATTGAAGATTAATCGCGAGTCCAACCGCTACTTTGATACACGCTTCGCTATCGGCCAAAAAAAAGTGTTTTCATTAATTTTACATAAAATAGGCCGTTTGTTAATTTATAAGGTTTCTAAAAATGTGTAAATTCGAAGTCTGGTAATTAGTAAATTGTTAAACAAAAGCTACTAACTAAATTCCTTATGTGGAGATCTTATGGCAAGATTAAGTTGTATACTAATAGGAAAACTTGCAATGTTTTTAACTGTCATAACATTATAATTTAGATATTAAATATACTATCTAAACTATTAACAAATTTAATTTTTTTTAGGTTTTTCATGGTTTAAAAAATTAATAATTACCAAATTGATTATAACAATTATAAATATCGCAAAATTACAATAATATTAAGTATAGTTGCCATAAAACCTTAGCGAAGGAAAAAAAACATATTAGCAACTTTAATAATTATCATTCTACTTGGAATCTAAACGAAAAATCTAAAACTTTATGTAAATCATTTTTTCCAGCAGATTTTTTTTCTTTTACAGTTTTAGATGATTTGGTCAATTTGTGAAATTTTTGAATTAATATTTAATAACATAATAAAAAAGAATTTTACTTGCTTTGTTTTTGAAATAATTGCGAAAAACTGGACTGTTTTTTTCAAATCTTTAATTGTTAATAACAGCGGCAATTGTTTATGTGTCGATATTTAGATCCAGAAATTCGGACTTTTTTCTCAAAATAAAAAACTATAAATTTCCAGAAAAGATAAAACTTCGAAGAAAATAATTAAAATTAAGCAACATTAGTCGAATAATGTTGTATAAAATTTTACTTTTTTCTTTGAAATTTGAAGTCTTAATTTCAGATTTTAAAACTGATATTTATCGAATTTAAATACAAACTTTGGTTGCTATTTCTGCAACTTTGGATTTATAAAGGGATCATTTTGTAAAGAAAGAAAAAATCTGAGACAAATACACCATTCGTTGAAAATTCAAAAATGTTTAAACAAATTTCTGGAGTTGAGAAATTTGAGATTAGACTGAAAATTTTAACAAAAAAAAGTGTAATTTTCGAGAAAGCATACTTTTTTAAAATATAAATATTCTAGACATTACGAATTTTTTCTGAAATTTCATAAGTTATTTAAATTTAAAGATTTTTATTTTTTGACTTAAAATTTTGACCTTTAATTCAAATTTCTAGAAAAAAAAAGGTTGAATTTTGAAGTCAAAATTTAAACTTTGCATTTCTTAAAATCCAAACTCCAAACTAAAAACAAAACAAAAATATTACATTTCAATCAAGAAAACACTCAACATTTAGACATTTTTTGGGGTGAAATTGTGAACTTTTTTTGGAAATTCTTTTTTTTTCTCGAAATTTGAACATTAAATTAAAAATGAATTATGAATTTTCGACTTTAAAGACGAATTTTTTTCAATTTTTAAACTCAATTTTTCAATGTTGTTGCAATTTTAAAATTGCGACAAATATGAGAAAGTGTTACTTTAAAAATGTGAGAAAAAATTTGAAATTTTGATAAGAAAGTTTCTGAAAAAATCAAAATTTTGGAAAAATTTTAAATCTTATAAAAATAAAAAACCAAAGATTTAGAGTTAAAACTATTATAATTTTAATATTTTGAGAATACATTTCAAATTCTTTAAGGCACTTTTACTTTCTTATAAAATTCCTAAAGTCGATTTTTTACATTAAATTCAAACTTTTAATCTTGTTCTTGAAATTCGTTAAGAATGGTTTCTGAAATTTCGATTTTCAATTCGAATTTCCGAATTTTAAGTCAAACTTTCAAAAATAAGTTAGATTTTTGAATTCAATCATTTTTTTAAATGAAAATTAAAATTTTAATTAGTTTAAATGATTGTCTTGACATTTTAAGAAAAAAAATGAGATTGCGAAAAAAGTCTACATTTTAAGGTCATAATTTTAGAAAAGAGTAGAATTTCGAATATAAACTCGAAATGCGGACGCATGGGTTCTCATAATTTGATAAGAGATTCGGTCGAACAGTATTAAATTTATTAAATCGTCCAACAATTTCCACTCTTAACCATCTTCTTACAGAATTCGAGTAATTAATTTGTCTTTACACATCCAGCTGACCGAAATTATGATGTATTGGCCAACTCGGGATGTTATTGTTATTCGATTCAGAAGAAAAAGTGCTAATTATTAAGTGGTATTTAACCTCCCAGAGCGGTGAAGAAGTCGTTGGGCGATTCGCTTTTTCCTACGAAGATCGACCAATACCTGATGCAAAGACGGTGTTAAATATCGTCCACAAATTTGAAAAATCGGGATGCGTAACAGGTTGTAATAACAAGTGTTGTTTGGAAGCGCGTCAACCTGAATGTGACAGGCCATTATCCGACGAAAGAATGGCTAAGGAGTTAGCTGTATTGCATTTGTCGAAGCAAAATGAACCTTGTTCTAGTGAACAGATCGCAGAAGAAGTTAATGTGCCATCGCGAACAGTGCGAAATAGAAATGGGTACAACTGTTATAAAGTTTCTGAAACCCAAAAAATATTTCCTGAAGATCGATACAAACGTCTTGAGTTTTGTGAGTCTATGAGAGAAAAAGTTGATGTCGATGGACATTTCTTAACCCACGTACAAGAAAGACCATGTAATTTAGACTATTTACGGGATCGAATTGTAGAAGTCCTAGATAATATTTCTCCTGAGATGTTGGCACGCGTAAGAACTGAATTTTACGACAGATTAGGTTATTGCGAAACACCAGGAGGGAACATTTTTGAACCACTTATTACATAAGCATTTTTTCTTCCATTTTTTTGTTGAATCATTTTTTAAGTTTTTAGTTTAGATTGTCATCACACCGGCTGATTATTTTTACACAGAGTTCATTTATCTTTTAGAATTTTTGTTTTATTTTTCGTGAGACCCGGTTGATTAAAGAAAACAAAATCGTAAAGTATCTGCAATTATTTTCATACTTTTTAGGGTGTGAAAATAACTGTAGAATCAATTAATAGGTAAAGATGTATTTTCCATTTAAAACGACACTCTTTTATCGAGCTCCGATAAGGTTCTGATGCAATATCTACAAGACAGGTGTGCAGTTTGCAGCGAATGCGTGGTCATGATTTGATAAGCGCGTCTATCGAGCAATATATTGAAACAGTGTAAATCATACCATCCTTCTCTTTCCTTACAAAATTTTGATATGTTCCTTGTTCTTTACACGTTACAGCAGACCGAAATCGTGTACTGGCCCGTCGTGTATATTACGATGCAATTGAAATCTAATTTCATTAGAATCTAATGAAAATTAGACTGCAATTGCAAAGTTCACGTAGATGAGGCAAAGCTTGTATCACGGGTTGCATCGCAACATCCATAGATACAAACGTCCTCGGCGTGACTTTACTTTCATTTTATGCTACTTATTTGAAACGAAAATCGATGCAAAGAAGCTACTTTAGAGATGAAACGGAAATCAATAAAATAATGATATTTTAAACCAAGTGAGGGTTGCTTTAACCCATTTAAGCCCACTGCATTGGGTAAACTTGAATTATTGCCCCTAGGGATGCAACGTCGTTCAAAAAAGTATCGATGTTTGAACATCGATATTTTTTTCAATCGAACATCGATGTCTGAAACATCGATATTCGGTAACGACACATCGATGTTTTATAAATATTTAATTACGAATTTAAGAAGTCAAAAATTAGGAAAGAGTAGAAAAGGACATCTATTTAAAAAGATTTTTTTTTTAAATTTCGAGTTAAATTAAAATTTCGACTTTTTTCTCGAAATTCCGAAATTAAAGTCGAGATTTCGACTCTAATGTCGAAATTTCGACTTTTTTCTCGAAAATACGACTTGTTTCTCGCAATTTCGCCTTTAATCTCAACTTCAACTTTTTTTTCTAGAAATTCTGAGATTAAAGTCAAAATTTCGACTTTAATCTCGAACATTCGATCAAAAATATATACCAAAATTAGGTTAGGCATACAATATTGTAACGCAATGTAAATAGATGGAATAGAATTTAGAATAGAATTGTATAATTTAATAAATAAAAAAAAAGTTTCTAGAAGGATTTGATAAGGGGAAAGCGACCGCGATAACGAAACAAATGGCAGATAACACTGGCCTACACTCATTTTGGTGCCTAAGATTTTAGACCTGATTTTGGGTATATTTTGTGAGCTGATACGAAAATATCAGTCACATTTTTCAGCTCTCGTTTATAAGAAAGAAGAAAAACACACATTTTTTCAAAAATATCAATTTATTTGAAAATTATACATCAAGAAAATTTTTTTGAGTGATTTTCTTGAGTGAGATTGTCCTGGGCAATCACGCATAAGTCCCCAGCAATAATCAGCCATCACATGAATATCCCATCTGCCTTGGTACCTGTGTTCCATTGTTTTTATATCTTAGTGAAAACGTTCACCTTGTTCTTCGCTAAAATCTCCTAAATTATGCTCAAAATGATCAATATGATCATGGAGGTAGTGCACTTTCAAGCTCATATTACAGCCCAAATTTTTGAAGTTCAGCAGCATTTTCTCGACTAAATGTTTGTAGTTATCTGCCTTAATGGTTACCAAGAAAGTTCTGTATAACAACGGCAAAAGATTTCCACGCCAGTTTTTCTATTTCAGTCATAGAAGCTTCAAAAACCGTAGAACTTTTAATCAATTGACGTATCTGAGGCCCATCAAAAATTCCTGCCTTTAATTTCTCAGTACTCACTCAATCCAGGAAATTTTTGGGACAGGAACTGAAAGCATTGACCATTTTTGTCAAAAGCTTTAACAAATTGTGTCATGAGCCCTAATTTTATGTGCAAAGGTGGAAGAATGATTTTTTCTCGTGGAAGTAAAGGCTGGTTTATGACATTCTTTTCACCCAGAACAAGATTTCTGACAGGCCAATTTTTTTGAGTCCAATGACTAGTCCTAGCTCGACTGTCCCTTAAACAAATGAAACAAGGGCATTTTGTATAACCACTCTGTTGGCCCAACAGAAAATTGACCATCTTCAAGTCGACACAAATCACCCAATCATGTTCAGAATACTTTATTTTTTCTAATAGAACTGATATTACCTTGTATTCTTCTTTCATAGATGTAGAATGAGCAAGTGGAATAGGAGCACATTTATTGCCATTGTGTAAAAGGACTGCTTTGAGACTTCTTTTACTGCTGTCGATAAAAAGACGCCAATCACTTGCATGATAAGTTTTCAAGTTCATGAAAGTCATCAATCCGTCATGACAATATACCAAATTTTCATCAGAAGACAAAAATTGTAGTAAGTGTTGTTCTCTTGTGCGATAGAAAGTAATTTTTACATCAGAAGAAAGGTAATTTTTTTCTTTCAATCTTGATGATAGCAACTCAGCACGCTATTTTGAAAGATATAAGTCTCCGATAACATCACTAAGCTCACCTTGTGAAAAAGTTTTAGGATCCACAGTAGTCAGAATTATCATCTTCTTCTTCTTCATAAATTTCCATTTCATCCTCCTCACATTCCTGAACTTCCCGATGAAAAGCTGATGTTGGAACGGTGTCTGAATGAGGAATAGGTCTTACAGCTGAGGGGATATTGGGGTACTTCCACTTGCTGCGGTTGTTTTTGTTAATGCCTGTTACACTCGTTATACAAAAATAACAATCGTCATGATGATTTTTTTGTTCTTGCCAAATCATTGGGACCCCAAACTTCAAAGATTTGCGCGTTCCTTTTTCCCACTGCCGCAAATGTTCAATGCACATCTTACAGACAATGTGTGGCACCCATACTTTATCTTGATTACCAATTTTCACTACCAAAGTAAGCAGAATACAAGCGAATTACCGTGTCATTAATCAGTTTCCGTTGATCTTTCATTACGTACTCACCGCATACGTAACAAAACATATCAGGATCGTTACTGCAACATCTCAACTGATTTTCCATAATAAATTTTTACTATTAATGTCATAAAAGTGATTATCAGATTGACTGATTTTAAATAAAACCGGAAAAAAATTAAAATAAGAATTGTAGGTAAACCAGAGCTGTTATCTGACATCTAGTAGCAGTAATAAAGTTTATACTACCTACCTTACCGACTACAGATAAGGACAGAGCTGCACCAAACCAAAAAAAAAATTTTTTGTAGACCAGTGTAAGCGTTCCAGAAATTTCGGGAACGATAAGCCTTATCTGCCGAAAAGTTCTAGAAGCCGGGGGCCAAAACTATAAAAGGCGGTCAGCTTTCCTTCGACTAAGTTAGTTAGAAGTCAGTGTAGTTAGTGGGTTAGCAATTAGTATATAAGTAGTGAGTTACTGTTCAGTTGAAGTGTGCCGAGTTAATTTGGTAATAAAGCGGTGTAATTCACACGCGGTAATCTATTCGAACCGATAAAGCCCGTAACATCTGGTGTCAGAAGCGGAATTTTTATTGCGCTTTATTACAAAGAGATTAACCAAGTGTTCCCGTAGTTGACTTTATCTCGGACGTTATAAACTGTTAAGTAGTTAGACGAGGCGCGTCAAGTAAAATCTTGAACATTCAAATACGCTTTATGGATACGAGATTAAAATCGGCCAAAATGGAACAACAATTACAAGCGTTGTTAGCACTGTTTAAAGATGCATAAAAAAGAGAAGAAGAACGAATTTGACGAAGAAAAGAACAAGAAGAGGAACAAAAACGACAAGATGAAGAACGAAGACGACAAGAAAAACAACGAGATGAAAAACGAAGACGACAAGAAAAAGAACAGGAGGAAGAACAAAAACGACAAGATGAAGAACGAAGACGACAAGAAAAAGAGCAGGAGGAAGAACGAAGACGACAAGAAAAACAACGAGATGAAAAACGGAAACGACAAGAAAAAGAACGAGATGAAGAACGAAGACGACAAGAAAAAGAACAGGAGGAAGAACGAAGACGACAAGACGAAGAACGAAGACGACAAGAAAAAGAACAGGAGGAAGAACGAAGACGACAAGACGAAGAACGAAGACGACAAGAAAAAGAGCAGGAGGAAGAACGAAGACGACAAGAAAAACAACGAGATGAAAAACGGAAACGCAAGAAAAAGAACGAGATGAAGAACGAAGACGACAAGAAAAAGAACAGGAGGAAGAACGAAGACGACAAGACGAAGAACGAAGACGACAAGAAAAAGAACAGGAGGAAGAACGAAGACGACAAGACGAAGAACGAAGACGACAAGAAAAAGAGCAGGAGGAAGAACGAAGACGACAAGAAAAAGAACAGGAGGAAAAACGAAGACAACAAGATGAAGAACGAAGACGACAAGAATTGCGTAGTCCATTAGCAAATATAACAGAAAAAATAAGAGGGGAAATGAAAGAACAAATTACAGGAATGAAAGGAGAAATGAAAGAACTAATTTCAGGAATGAAAGAAGAAATGCAAGAAGAGATTGGCGAAGTCAGGGAAGAAATTGGAAAAGTAAAAAAAAGATCAACACCAAGCTTCTTGATTTGGAAAATGCAACACGAAGGGAATTCAGCAACATCAAAAATGACGTGAAGAAGTTGCTAAGTGGACAAGTCATTCAACATGAATCCAAAAGTGTATCTGCTATTTCTTCTAAAAAGGTAAAACCCCCGACCTATGATGGAAAAACATCGTTCCAGGTCTACAGAATACAGTTCGAAGCTGCTGCTAGAGCCAATCAATGGACGGAAGATGAAAAGGCGACCTCATTGGTGGTTTCCCTGCGCGGAGAAGCTTTGGAACTACTCCGAGCTCTATCTGACCACGAACTAGCTAACTATGAAGATTTAGTTAGGGACCACGAACTAGCTAACGATGAAGATTTAGTTAGGGACCACGAACTAGCTAACTATGAAGATTTAGTTAGAGACCACGAACTAGCTAACTATGAAGATTTAGTTATGGACCACGAACTAGCTAACTATGAAGATTTAGTTAGGGCTTTAGAGCTGAAATTTGGAGATCATCATTTGCCGCAAGTGGCCCAGTCGCAACTACTAGTAAGGAAGCAGAAAAGTGATGAAACGCTACAAGAATTCGAGGCTGACGTAAAAAGAGTGGCGCATGCCTCCTATCCAACCAACTGAATTTCTGAAACTTTACTCAACCAGATTTTTCATAGAAGGATTAAGAGACCCATAAATCCAGGGAGTGATGCGCTTGTCAAACTTCCGAACATCGAGAGAAGCACTGATTAGAGCTCTGGAGATAGAAGCTGCTTATAGGGTTTCGGAGTCAGAGGCGTCACGGAGGGTAAAGAAGGACGACATCGAAGAGGTCGCGAATGACCCTAATTTTGGAAACATTAACGCTAACATGAAGGAAATGAACGCGAACATGAAGGAAATGAACGCGAACATGAGTGCTAACATCAAGAAACGCTAGTATCCAAGAACTTGTAGAAACTCTTAAAGGCAGTTCCAGCAGAAGCATAACATGTTACGGATGTGGTAAACCGGGACACACCAAGAAGGACTGCAGGTCAACCTCCAAGAAGTCGACAAGCCCCACATTAAGAAGACAACATGGCGAGTAAGAGAACTCACTAGTTAACGTGAAGGAGCCAGTCACCAAAGTTCTTCCCATCAAATTGATAAAAAGGACCAAGGAGGGTTTGGTGGTGGAAGCCAGTGGGGAAGGAAGGAATGTACAGGCAACAGTGGACCCAGGAGTCAAGGTTACTGTGGCACGTGATACTCAAGCAATCCGTGACTGGCCAAGACCCAAAGATAAACATGAACTGAGGAGTTTCCTGGGGTTATGCACCTATTACAGAAGGTTTGTGAAAGGTTTCGCCAACATCGCTGCGCCATTACACCGACTAACGGAAGGAAGAACGCCCTATGTCAAGACTCCGGATTATGATAATGCTTTCCGAAAATTGAAGTCCGCCTTGTGCACAAGCCCTATCTTGGCTTATCCTCAGCGAGATGGGAAGTTCGTGTTGGACACTGATGCCAGCAACGTCGGCGTTGGGGCTGTGCTATCCCAAATTCAAGGCGGTGAAGAAAGAATAATCGAATATTACAGCAAAATCCTGAGGAAGCCGGAGAGGAACTATTGCACCACCAGGACGGAACTACTTGCGATAGTGAATAACGTGGAACACTTTCACAAGTATTTGTACGGGCAAGAATTCCTCATCAGAACAGACCATTCGGCACTTTCTTGGTTACTCCAAATGAAGAACGCGGAGGGGCAGACGGCGAGATGGTTGGAAAGGCTCCAGCAGTATCACTTTAAGGTGCATCATCGACCGGGACGACAGCTTAACAACGCTGACGCTTTGTCCAGAAGACCTTGTGGGGATTGCAAACATTGCAGACGAGTTGAGGACCATGAGGACATGGTGGATATAAGGGTCACTTCTGTCCAGCCAGAAGATGAATGGACTGTTGAAGGTCTTCGGAAGCTACAGAGAAGCGACGCTGATATCGGACCCATATTAGAATGGAAAGAAGCTGGATATAGACCTGAATGGCATGAGGTTTCCGACAGAAGTCCAGCTTTTAAGAATTTGTGGGCCCAATGGAAATCCCTCCAGGTCGAGAACGGGGTGCTGAAGAGAGCATGGGAAAGCGTGGATGTAAAGCACGTCAACGTTGGCGGTGCCTCAGGAGAAAATCCCACAGGTCTTGTGGGAGGTGCACAATGGGACCTCTGGTGGACATCTAGGGATGAACAAGACCCTGGAGAAGGTTCGGAAACGATTCTATTGGGTTAACTGCAGGGAAGACGTCGAGCGGTGGTGTCGGAAATGTGTCACCTGTGCTGCATCCAAGGGTCCTCGTACGAGAACCAAAGGGGCCCTGAAGCAATATAATGTGGGAGCTCCATTTGAAAGAATTGCAGTCGATGGGGCAGGACCATTCCCCGCTTCAGACGATGGCAACAAGTACATCCTGGTGGCCATGGATTATTCCAGTAAATGGCCTGAAGCTTATGCCATCCCGAACCAGGAACCCACATAGTCGCAAGGGTTCTTGTAGACAACTTCATCTGTCGATTTGGTGTTCCCTTGGAACTAGACTCGAACCAGGGAAGGAACTTTGAATCGGGGGTTTTCCAAGAGGTGTGTCGACTTCTTGGAATAAGGAAAACTCGAACAACACCTCTTCATCCACAGTCTGAGGGAATGCTGGGGAGATTTAACAGGACCTTAGAGGAACATCTTTCAAAGGTCGTTTCCAAACATCAGACAGACTGGGACCGACATCTACCACTGTTTCTGATGGCCTATCGCGCGGCAACTCACGAAACTACAAGTCAGACTCCGGCAAAAGTGATCTTCGCGAGGGAACTGCGGCTTCCCTGTGACTTGGTGTTTGGATCACCAAGCGAGATCCCCAGGGAAACGATGGGTTTCGTAGATGACTTGAGGGAAGCGATATTGGAGACGCATGCCCTGGTGCGGATGAAGATCAACTTGGCGACGGACCGGATGAAGACAAGGTATGACGTGAATACCAACCATGGTGGTTTCAATGAGAACGAATTGGTATGGTTACACAACCCTCAGCGAAAGAAAGGAGTTTCGCCAAAGTTTACGCCATCTTGGGAAGGGCCGTACAAAGTGCGGAAGAGGATCAACGACTTGGTATACAGGATCCAGCGTAGCTCCAGGAGTAAAATGAAAGTGGTACACCTGAACAGACTATGCAAATTTAGTGGCGAAGTGACTGATTGGAACTGATCGGGACGATCATTCCTAAGGGGGAGGCAGTGTAACGCAATGTAAATAGATGAAATAGGATTTAGAATAGAATTGTAGAATTTTTGATGGAACGGACTGGTCCTTGGTTATCTTCAAAAATTGAAACACAGAACTTGTCCCCTGAAACCAAGAAAAATTAAAAAACACAACAAAGGTTGCAAAGGAGCAACCTTTGTTGTGTTTTTTAATTTTTCTTGGTTTCAGGGGACAAGTTCTGTGTTTCAATTATTGTAGAATTTAGTAAATAAAAAAAAGTTTCTAGAAGGTTCTGATAAGGGGAAAGCAGCCGCGATAACGAAACAAATGGCAGATAAGCGTTCCAGACATTTCGGCATTCGATAAGCCTTATCTGCCGAAAATTCTAGAAGCCGGGGGCCAAAACTATAAAAGGCGGGCAGCTTTCCCTCAAGTCAGTCAGTTAGAAGTCAGTGTAATTAGTGAGTTAGTAGAAGTCAATAATAAGTGAGTTAATTGTTCAATTGTGGTCATCCAAGTTAAGTTTGGTAATAAAGTGGTGTAATTCACACGTGGTAATCAATTCGAACCGATAAGTCCGTAACATTATTGTATCCACGCATACTGTATATGCTAAAAATCGAGTAGTGTGGGCTGCCGCTTACATCTCACTTAGTTACTGTTCAGTTGAAGTGTGCCGAGTTAATTTGGTAATAAAGTGGTGTAATTCACACGTGATAATCTATTCGAACCGATAAGCCCGTAGCACAATTTTAGGTATTTTTCTTATAATGTCGAGCTTTTCCTCGAAATGTTGATTTTTTTTTCGAAATTCTGTTGCATTTCTTAACACTGGTCTCTTAGACCCTAAGTTTTTGGAAATTTTCAGTATTTTTTTGCCTTTTTCCTGAAATTTTGATTTTTATCGCTTTCCAGATTTAGAAACCTTAGTATTTCCTTGAAATTCATCTTTTTCTTAAAATTTTGATTTTTTCCCTTTGATTTATTATATTCCAAAATTCCTCTCTTTCTCTATATTTGTCGTTTCCGAAATAGTGATTTTTTAGATTTTTCTTTGAAAAATCCGATTTTTTAAAATTGTTCAATTTTTGTCTCAAAATTCGTTGTTTTTATTTTCAAATTGTCTTTTTTCTGAAAACTTCGATTCTTTTTTTACAGAGTTTCCACAAATTTCAACGTACTTATCAAAATTTGTTTTTTTTTATATCTTGGCGAACAATATTTGTTTGAGAACTTTCATATTTTTCAAAATTGAATTTTTCTGAAAAGATAAAAATTGCAAACAATTTTGTTCACATTCTTGAATAATTTCTCAAAAAATTTGATAAATGAAAATATTCATTTACTTTGAAATGTTACTTTTCTTCGAAATTTCGACTATTTTTTTTCAAAATGCGCGTTTTTTTCGACTTAAATCGATGTTTTTTTTCTTAATTACTTTTGATAATTTTTTTCTAGAAAAGGCGACCTTTTTTCGAAGTTTTGTCTTTTTCTTGGTATTCCGATTTTTCCTCGAAATTCAGTTATATTTTCAATATTGGGCTTCTTCTGAAGGTTCAAACTTTTTTCAAATTTGACTTATCAGAAATTTTTACTGATTTCATAAGATTCAAATTTGCTCTTGCAATGCTGAACGTTTTCATTGCAAACTGTCAACTACACTATTAATTTCATTTTAAATTTGCCTTTTTTTAAACATTTAACTTTTCAAAAAATCGTCAAAAGTTGTCAAAAAAAGCAAAATTTTAGAAAAAAAAAGAAAAAATAACAAATTTAAAAACCTTAAGTGTTTAGACAAATTCAAACTTTGTGGAAAATTATAAAACTTCTAGGAGGAAAATTGTAAAAAATTAAAAGTTTAAAACAAAATTGTCAAACTTTTTCAAAAGTCGAAGTTTTTTAGAGAAGAAGAAAATGAAAAATTTGTAATTTTCCAGAGAAAGTTAAATTTTGAGAATAAATTGAAATTGCAAAAGCAAGGCGAATAAAAAAAAAGCTCCAAATTTTCAGATAAATCGTACTTTCAATTGGTAAAATAATATCGAAAGAAAAGAAAATGTTGATACAACTTCCAGTTTCGAGTAAAATATTGAATTTTAAGGGAAGGCCAAAAATTTCCAGAGAAAATCAAATTTTAAGAACAAAATCAAATTTTGAGATTTGAAACTGGATAAATATAATTCGAAATAAAAGTAGAAATTTCCAGAAAAAACCGAATTTTGAAAAAAAAATTCGAAAGCAACCCTCGAGGAGTTTTCGTGATAAATCAGGAAGATAAGGCGTTCATTATCTGTGGGATATCGTAAAGAATTGCATGTCCAAATGGTGCCAAACTATTCTGAAAGGCGATGAGGATTGGTGAATGAATTAGGTAGTTGTGTTTTTTAATATAATTTCATGTAAAAAAATAAAAAAATCTTCAACAGTTTTCCTAAAATCGAGCAACGATTCTAGTTGAACTGTAGGTATGAATCCACTCGCAAAGGGCAACCCCATTATGCCTTCAGAGCACCAGGAGTAGGATGCGGAAACAGGGATAGATGACGATGAATCGCCTTCTTAAGCAAGGATAGGTTTTGGTGGAATGGACTGCTCCTTGGTTATCTTTAAAAATTGAAATACAAATCTTGTCCCCTGAAACCAACAAGGATTAAGAAAGACAACAGAGCAACCTCTGCTGTATTTTTTAATCTTTGTTGGTTTCAGGGGACAAGATTCGTATTTCAATTTTTGAACATTTTGGGAAAAATTCTGGTAACGAATTCCACAACTTAGATAATAACTTGGCTAAGATATTCGAAAAAATTCAAATTGTTCTAAATGTTTAAACAATGTTTAGTTAATACGATTATTGTTTACCAACCTGGCCGTTTCTTAAAGCGAATGTTCTTTGATCAGTCTTCCTTATCATAACAATTCGACTGGAACCATCGTGTCCATGGACGGATTTTCTGAACCTGTGTAAATCCGTAAGGGAGCCCGGATAGCCGGGTCTTCTCCTGCAAAAAGACATGTTGGAATAAATTTCACTGCACAACATTGTTAATTGCACGACAATTTTAACGAAACGTTCCCTAACGTGACTTATAGACTAATGTTCATGAAGTGTAAACTGGCCATTGCCTTTCAAACCGTGGTTCCATTTTATTAGCCAAGTGTAACCAACCGAGTGTTCTTTGCACAAATTTCTTTTGCATGTACGTTTCATTCAAATATCGTGTAGCTTTTAGGTAATTAACTTTGTACAGAAGATTCAAAAGTATTTGCGGTCGATTTTATCGTAGACAAACGTTCCAAAAAAATCTAAATTCTGCGGCATTAATAAAAAGATATCGATACGATTGATATATTTTTATTAATTATATATAGGTACGTTCAACTGGAACATAATACGCTAATAAAAAGTTTGTCGGATGTATTTTCTCATATTAATTTAAAAAAAGTTGTTGGGGTATTGTATGACAATGTATAACGCCTACCTTAAATTACAGTGTGCAGATTTTATGCAGCCTAGTCTCTCAGATTTAGTGAGATGCAGAGGCAAAAATGCATTGTAAAGAAAACTCGACTCAAGATATCATTTTTGTTTGCAGTTTGTAAAGCTAATAAACTAAATTGGCTTGAATTAAAAATAAACATCTAAAGTTTGTATGACTAAGGCCTATAAAGTTTGTTGCGGCGTAAAGTGTTGCAAACGGAAGGTTTTGTTTCTACATGGGATACTTGATAACTTATTAAAATATTGTAACGCAATGTAAATAGATGAAATAGGATTTAGAATAGAATTGTAGAATTTAGTAAATAAAAAAAGGTTCTAGAAGGATCTGATAAGGGGAAAGCGGCCGCGATAACGAAACAAATGGCAGATAAGCGTTCCAGAAATTTCGGCATACGATAAGCCTTATCTGCCGAAAAGTTCTAGAAGCCGGGGGCCAAAACTGTAAAAAGGCGCTCAGCTTTCCCTCGAGTCAGTCAGTTAGAAGTCAGTGTAGTTAGTGGGTTAGCAATTAGTAAATAAGTAGTGAGTTAATTGTCAATTGTGGTGATCAAAGTTGAGTTCAGTAATAAAGTGGGTTTTATTCGATAAGTGTAATCAATTCGAACCGATAAGCTCGTAACAATATCATTTGAATCCAGGATCTTTCATGACCGATTTCTCTGAAGAATAATTGGAAATTAATTTATATCTGATGGTGGTTAGCAATTAGTAAATAATTAGTGAGTTACTGTTCAGTTGAAGGGTGCCGAGTTAATTCAATAATAAAGTGGGTATAATCTATCACGTGTATCAATTCAAACCGATAACGCACGTAACAGTAAATCATTCCAGGTCAAAATTCCTAAAAATCAGTTTTTTGCAATTATCTCGGTTAATGTAGCTTCTATGATGTTAACGTTTATGATAAAATTTGTTGAGCATAAAATTTGCCACAAGTTTTGTTTAAGACTATTTTATATATGGTAAACCGTTACTAAATTATTCAAAGTCAAAGATCCTAAAAATCAGTTTTTTGCAATTATCTTGGTTTCTATAGCTTCTATGACGTTTACGTTCATAATTAAATTTGTAGAGCATAAAATTTGCCACAAGTTTTGTTTAAGACATTTTTTTATATGGTCAACCGTTAGTAAATTATTCAAGGTCAAATTTCCTAAAAATCAGTTTTTTGCAATTATCTCGGTTTTTATAGCTTCTATGATGTTAACGTTTATAATAAAATTTGTAGAGCGAAAAATTTTCCACAAGTTTTGTTTTTAACATTTTTTTATATGGTTTACCGTTAGTAAATTATTCAAGGTCAAATTTACTAAAAATCAGTTTTTTGCAATTATCTCGGTTTCTATAGCATCTATGATGTTAACGTTTATACTAAAATTTGTAGAGCATAAAATTTGCCACAAGTTTTGTAAAAGACATTTTTTATGTGGTTAACCGTTAGTAAATTATTCAAGGTCAAATTTCCTAGGAATCAGTTTTTTGCAATTATCTCGGTTTCTACAGCATCTATAATGTTAACATTTATAATAAATTTTGTAGAGCATGAAATTTGCCACAAGTTTTGTATTAAGAATTTTTTTATATGGTCAACCCTTAGTAAATTATTCAAGGTCAAATTTCCTAAAAATCACTTTTTTGCAATTATCTCGGTTTCTATAACTTCTATGATGTTAACGTTTATAATAAAATTTGTAGAGCATAAAATTTGCCACAATTTTTGTTTAAGACATTTTTTTATATGGTCAACCGTTAGTAAATTATTCAAGGTCAAAATTCCCAAAAATCAGTTTTTTGCAATTATCTTGGTTTCTACAGCTTCTATAATGTTAACGTTTATTATAAAATTTGTAAAGCATAAAATTTTCCACAAGTTTTGTTTAAGACATTTTTTTATATGGTCAACCGTTAGTATATTATTCAAGGTCAAAATTCCGTAAAACTTGTTTTAGGCAATTATCTCGGATTCTATAGCTTCTATAATGTTAACGTTTTAAATAAAATTTGTAAAGCATAAAATTTGCCACAAGTTTTGTTAAAAACATTTTTTTATATGGTCAACCGTTAGTAAATTATTCAAGGTCAAAATTCCTAAAAACTAGTTTTTGGCAATTATCTCGGTTTCTATAGCTTCTATCATGTTAACGTTTATAACAAAATTTGTAAAGCATGAAATTTGCCACAGGTTTTGTAAAAGACATTTTTTATATAGTCAATCGTTAGTACATTATTCAAGGTCAAATTTCCCAAAAATCAGTTTTATGCAATTATCTCGGTTTCTATAGCTTCTATGATGTTAACGTTAATAACAAATATTGTAAAGCATAAAATTTGACAACTCTAGGAACAAATATTATCTCATATGCCCAATAGTTAGTAGATTTTTTAAGATCAAATTTACAAAAATTGGTTTTTTTCATTTATCTCGGTTTCTATAGCTGCTATAATGTTAACGTTTATAATAAAATTTGTAAAGCATACAATTTGCCACAGGTTTTGTTTAAAATATTTATTTATATGGTCAACCGTTAGTAAATTATTCCAGGTTAAATTTCCTAAAATTCAGTTTTTTGCAATTATTTTGGTTCCTATGGCTTCTATAATGTTAACGTTTATAATAAAATTTGTAAAGCATAAAATTTAAAAAGTTTTGTTAAAGCCTTTTTTTTATATGGTCAACTTTTAGTAAATTATTCAAGGTCAAATTTCCTAAAGATCAGTCTTTTCCAATTATCTCGGTTTCTATAGCTTTTATGATGTTAACGTTTATAATAAATTTTGTAGAGCATAAAATTTGCCACAAGTTTTGTTAAAAACATTTTTTTATATGGTCAACCGTTGGTAAATTATTCAAGGTCAAATTTCCTAAAAATCAGTTTTTTTAAATTATCTCGGTTTCTATAGCTTCTATGATGTTAACGTTTATAATAAAATTTGTAGAGCATAAAATTTGCCACAAGTTTTGTAAAAAACATTTTTTTTTAAGGTCAACCGTTAGAAAATTATTCAAGGTCAAATTTCCTAAAACTCAGTTTTTTGCAATTATCTCGGTTTTTATAGCTTCTATGATGTTAACGTTTATAACAAAATTTGTAGAGCATAAAATTTGCCACAAGTTTTGTTTGGGATATTTTTTTATATGGTCAACCGGTAGTAAATTATTCAAGGTCAAATTTTATAAAAATCAGTTTTTTGCAATTATCTCGGTTTCTATAGCTTCTATGATGTTAACGTTTATAACAAAAATTGTAAAGCATGAAATTTGACAACTTTAGTAACAAATATTTTTTCATATGCCCAACAGTTGGTAAATTTTTTAAGATCAAAATTACAAAAATTGGTTTTTTTCGATTATCTTGGTTTCTATAGCTTCTATGATGTTAACGTTTATAATAAAATTTGTAGAGCATAAAATTTGCCACAAATCTTGTTTAAGACATTTTTTTATATGGTCAACCGTTAGTAAATTATTTAAGGTCAAAATTCCTAAAAACTAGTTTTTGGCAATTATCTCGGTTTCTATAGCTTCTATCATGTTAACGTTTATTACAAAATTTGTAAAGCATAAATTTTGCCACAAGTTTTGTTAAAGCCTTTTTTTTATATGGTCAACTTTTAGTAAATTATTCAAGGTCAAATTTCCTAAAGATCAGTCTTTTCCAATTATCTCGGTTTCTATAGCTTTTATGATGTTAACGTTTATAATAAATTTTGTAGAGCATAAAATTTGCCACAAGTTTTGTTAAAAACATTTTTTTATATGGTCAACCGTTGGTAAATTATTCAAGGTCAAATTTCCTAAAAATCAGTTTTTTGAAATTATCTCGGTTTCTATAGCTTCTATGATGTTAACGTTTATAATAAAATTTGTAGAGCATAAAATTTGCCACAAGTTTTGTTAAAAACATTTTTTTTTAAGGTCAACCGTTAGAAAATTATTCAAGGTCAAATTTCCTAAAACTCAGTTTTTTGCAATTATCTCGGTTTTTATAGCTTCTATGATGTTAACGTTTATAACAAAATTTGTAGAGCATAAAATTTGCCACAAGTTTTGTTTTAAAAATTTTTTTATATGGTCAACCGGTAGTAAATTATTCAAGGTCAAATTTTATAAAAATCAGTTTTTTGCTATTATCTCGGTTTCTATAGCTTCTATGATGTTAACGTTTATAACAAAAATTGTAAAGCATGAAATTTGACAACTTTAGTAACAAATATTTTTTCATATGCCCAACAGTTAGTAAATTTTTTAAGATCAAAATTACAAAAATTGGTTTTTTTCGATTATCTCGGTTTCTATAGCTTCTATGATGTTAACGTTTATAACAAAATTTATAGAGCATAAAATTTGCCACAAGTTTTGTTCAAGACATTTTTTTATGTGGTCAACCGTTGGTAAATTATTCAAGGTCAAAATTCTACAAAATCAGTTTTTTGCAATTATCTCGGTTTTTATAGCTTCTATGATGTTAACGTTTATAATAAAATTTGTAGAGCATAAAATTTGCCACAAGTTTTGTTAAGGACATTATATTATATGGTCAACCGTTAGTAAATTGTTTTTGGCAATTATCTCGGAGTCTATAGCTTCTATAATGTTAAGGTTTAAAATAAAATTTGTAAAGCATAAAATTTGCCACAAGTTTCGTTCGAGACATTTTTTTATATGGTCAACCGTTGGTAAATTATTCAATGTCAAAATTCTACAAAATCAGTTTTTTGCAATTATCTCGGTTTTTATAGCTTCTATGATGTTAACGTTTATAATAAAAACTGTAAAGCATGAAATATGCGACAACTTTTGTAGTAAATATTTTCTCTTGGTCTGTGCATTAGAATCCTTGTCTTTTGGGAACTTTCCTAGAGAGCAACCGCTTCACTGAATGACAGTGTTTCAACGGTTGGTAGTTCAGCTACCTATCATTGACTATACACGCCTGGAGGGCTGCATTAATTTGCAGTCTAAGTTGTATAATTATTATTGCTTGAATAATGTAAAAAATACAAATAAAAGATGAATAACACAAATCCTGAATACGATTTGTGTGCTTTTAATAAAGTTTTCACAGTGCGAATCCTTTGATTAAATAGTTCTGTATCATAAGAGCAAGGCCTGACTCAGAATTCCTCTGGCGGATACCTCTATGTTCTTCTGAATCTGCCCATGCGCAAAAGAAATATTTTTTTTCTAGTACTTGTCAAATCAATTCAGAATATTGAATTTCACTCATAATGAGATTCTAAGGGTCAATTTTTGTTCTAATTTTTCAGAGATTGAATGTTTATTCTAATCCAAAATATTTTACGGAATCCAAAAATTGAGAAAAGCTACTTTTTGATCAAAACGTAACCACTCCTGAAATATTTCATTTTTATATAAGTTACTATAAGTGTTGCTCCACATTAACTTATAGTGGACGTAATCTTATATTAAAAAATCCAAATTATCTAAAAAGCCACAATATAAATCTGTGGTTTCAGTCTAACAAAACATTTTTGGCATAACCAACCATCCCTCCTTTCTTCATTATTGTTCATTATTCCAATTTTAATTAAATTCTTTTGTAAATATTCACACATCGTATGTAGAAATGAGAATAAATATAAAATTATTAAATAATATATTATCCCCATATGCATTTATGCATTCGACCCACTTACTTTTTGGGTCAAATTCTATATAGGTAAATAAGAATGTATTAGATCTCATTTCTATTAGGTACATTTAAGGATCACTTTTTAAATTATTTATTCATAACATACTCTGTGCTAGATTACAAATGCAATTAAGTATGCTTTAAATTTATGGCCATCACATTAAACTAAAAAGAGCTTTAATTAACTTACTAAATATTAATGAATGTCAATTTTAAAACTTAAATGTAAAGATTTTGTGATATAAAATCAGTAGTATTTAGGAAGCTACACAGAGCAGATAGATTTCACCTTTATGTTCCTCTGTCAAAGTTGTTAAATAGTATGTCACAAATAACGTATCGAGGAGCCCTATTTTTTAAATTCATACGTACATGGTTCTAGCACTCAATATTCTTTCTTGTTATTATTAAAAATAATGCGGCGCATTTACTGGCCAATAAAATATGAAGCATTTATTAAGTAAATATGAGTTGTACTTACTAAAATTTATAGAAAACATCGAAGAAATGACTTACTGTTTGGAGGCAGACAGCAGAAAGCTATATAATACTAAAAATTTTAATGAATGGACGAACATTTATGTGAAGATGAATTGACGACAACTGGATAAGACAATACACAAAATATTGAAGGTAACAAATTCAACCGTGGCATTTCAAATTTAATCATACTCGATATCTTATGTTGTGAGTTACAGTACAACAAAAACCGATTTTTCTTATCAATCGGTTGCTAAAATGACAATTAGATACAAAGATAAAGAGTCCACCATGAAGAATGAAGAAGAACGAAAAATCTTCAAACATTTTCAACAAAAGTAAACTAGGGACGATGAGAAAAACAAAAAAATGTTATTTCCAATTTCGCCTAAAAAAGCGGCCGATTTAAAAAAAATTGGATGCAAATTTTTCAAATGGGATTCTTTGAGACAAAAAACCTTGTTTAAGGATGCATAAGTGTTCCAAATCAATTCCCTCACGAGATTAGATATTTTGCAACGAATTATTCAGGTTTTTGTGGTTTTATAATTTAATGTTATTATTTCCATTTTCCTGTATTGGAGTGTTTACGCAATTCTTTAATAATTTTGCGTTTCGCACAATTCATATGTCAATGTAACGCAGTATTGGCACATTGGCCACAGATATGATAGATTTATATTTTTTGGCAAATGGGTAAAAAGCAGTTATTGCTTCTGCAATCACACGTATATTTATCGTGAAATACATCTAATCATAAGGAATATCCAGCAAATTGAGTAGAAACAGATGTGGATATTTGTTATTACACTGGTTTCTAAATTTCACTTACAAACAACGCAGCAAAGTGAATCTTACGATGCTTCAGCTGCAAAATTGAAAATAAAATTGCATTTCAATTCAATCACAAACTGTAGGGATGCAACACTTTAAAACCATTTAACCTGTGACCTCATCCAACATTTAATTTTATCAATCTCTATGGATGGGATTAGTTTTCTTAATAGGTACCCCCATTATGTTCTAATTAGCTGGTATAATCCAATTATGCGATAATGAGCGATCGTCTAGTCAGCCTGTATTTTAGGTATGTGCTGCCCACAATGTCCAATGCTGTTAAACCCTCCCTATACACCAATATCTCGCTTTGCGTCGCTTCGTTTTGCATTTTTTCAAAGTTTCGTCGCTGCTTAATTAGTACTAATTTTCACTGCGCGTCGTCAGATTTTCGAGGTTGCGTTGTTTTGGGTTCGAGTCTTTAATTTTTCTATTGAAATTTTTTTCTCTCTAAAAGATGGCACCACTTTGTTTCTAATTGCGCCATGCCATCAAAACTCGGGGATTCCCTTTCTAGCCGAAAATCAACGCAATTTTAACACAGTTTAACGACTTTGTTTTGCTAATTTTAGAGTTTAGTTTCAATTAGGTAGTGTGTTGTGCTTTTTGTAACGTTTCAATTAGTGTGTTGTGCTTTTTTTAAAAGAGAATAATAAATTTTTACGGTTTGTTTCTGGTTACAAAAAAGGTAAATATTTTTCCAATTTATTTATTGGCAGAGTTATATTATTTTTTGTTAGATACACTTGTAATTTTTTTAGCCAAATGAGTGGAAAGGGCGCTGCTGGTAGAATTACCAAAAATAAAATAAAAAACTATTAGCTTGGATGCAAGAAGAATGCAACCTAGACTACAAATTCATGCAGCCCTCCAGGCGTGTATAGTGAATCATAGGTAGCTGAACTACCAACAGTTGAAACACTGCCACCTAGCGAAGTGGTTGCTCTCTAGGAGAATTCCCAGAAGACAAGGATTCTAATGCACAGACCAATAGGTTTGAACATTTATTAGATTCGAAGTTTGGAAACCAAATACCGGTTTCGATCTTGTTAGATCTCGTCAGTTTGGTATATCCAACTCGAATGCTAATAAATGTTCCGACAAGTAAGTACTAAAACATTCACAGGCGTCAAGCGAGTGATTCTTTAGTACTACCACCTATAGGTCCATAGAGAAACTATGGCCATCGCCAACAATGTCGTATGCAAGAAGAATGCAACCTAGACCACAAATATTTATTAGCATTCGAGTTGGATATACCAAACTGACGAGATCTAACAAGATCGAAACCGGTATTTGGTTTCCAAACTTCGAATCTAATAAATGTTCAAACCTATTGGTCTGTGCATTAATAGAATCCTTGTCTTTTGGGAACTCTCCTAGAGAGCAACCGCTTCGCTAGGTGGCAGTGTTTCAACTGTTGGTAGTTCAGCTACCTATGATTCACTATACACGCCGCCTGGAGGGCTGCATGAATTTGTAGTCTAGGTTGCATTCTTCTTGCATAATAAAATCTAACTTTTCTGATCAACCAAATTTCCATTTTTTTTAAATTCGACTTTTTCTGAAAATTTCAACTTTCTGCAAACAGTCTCTTCATTAAAATTTGTTTTTTCCTCAAAATTTGATCGATCTTTTGAAAAAGAATAAAAATTAATGAGAAAAATATTTATCTGGAAATTTTGAAAGATATTTTTGGAAATTTAAAATTTTTTTTAAAAGAATAAAAATGATACAATTTCGCTTTCGAATTTCAATTATTTTTTAATCCAAATTTCTGGAAGTTTCAATTTGTTTGTAAAAATTTCGATATTTATCTGAATATTGGACATTTCCTGATACAGGGTGGGGCGCCTATTTCCCCCGGACTCGAGCAATCAGGGTAAAATAAATATTCACCCAAAAAATTTCGATATTTTTTCTGAAATTTAGATTTTTTACATTTTTCCCTAATTTCGACAAAATGTGATTCTCTCGGCATTTTAAATTTTTTCTAACAGAAGCAACCTTATTCTCGAAATTTATTTCTTTTTCGCGAAATTTTGGTCATCTTCTCGAAATGCCGATCTTGTTCTCAAAATTTCGATTTTTTTAACATTAATTTTTGTATTTGAAAGTTTACTTTTTTTCCCGAAATTCGTCTTTTTTTCGAAATTTTGACATTTTCCACAAAACCTGCCTTTTTTCGAAACTTTAACTGCATCTCAAAAGCCAATCGTATATGTTCTTGGAAATCTCATTTTTTTTTCTCAAAGTTGGTCATTTTTTCAAAATTTCGATTTTGATTTAAAAATTGTTTTTCTTATAAACGACTAACCTCAAAATTCGACCACTTTATTAAAATTAGTTTTTCCGTGCGAAATTTCTATTTATTTTTGAAATTTCGCCTTTTCTCGGGATTACGACTATTTTTTTCGAAATTTCTCTATTTTCTTTTGACTATTCCAGTTTTCCATGTCTTTAAATTTGAATTTCAATTATTTTTCTGAACGTTGAACTTTTCTGAAAATTTCGACCTTATTAAACCTGATTTTTCAAAAATTTTGAGCGATTGCTGAAAATTTTTATTTCAAAATTCGATTTCTAATATTTTTTGGAAATTTTGACTTTTTCCTGTAGATTCGTCTTTTTTCTAGAAAATTTGACTTTTTCTCTTAAAATAGTCTTTTTCTTAAAATTCAAAATTCGTCTTTTTCAAGATTTCAATTTTATTTTCAAAATTCAACTTTTTGGATTTTGTTTCTAAAATCATTTATTTATTTTATAATTCCGTCGTTTTTCTTAATATTTGTCTTCTTCAACAAATTTTAAGCGATTGCTGAAAATTTACTTTTTTAACGAAATTTAATTTAATTTCAAAATTCGATTTTTAATATTTCTGGAAATTTCGACTTTTTCCTGTAGATTCGTCTTTTTTTTGAAATTTTGACTTTCTCTCTTAAAATAGTCCTTTTCGTAAAATTCAAAATTTGTCTTTTTCGAGATTGCAATTTTATTTTCAAAATTCAACTTTTTGGACTTTTGTTTCTAAAATCATTTTTTTTTAATCTTATCGTTTTTCTTAATATTTGTCTTCTTCGGCAAATTTTAACTTTTAATTAAAAATGTGATAATTTATGGTCATGGAAATGTCGACTTTTTTATCTAAATTAAATCGAAATGTTGAAATTTTTGAATATCGTGAAAAAATATTTCCTATAAATTCAATGTCTCTAGTGAATTTCAAATTTTGAGAACCATGTTTTTGGAATTTAAGATATTTTTCTAAAAAACCGAATTTTTCTGAAAATGGATTCTTTCCACAAAATTAGATCTTTCAAAATTTTGACATTTTTAAATTTTGGACATTTTTCGAGTTTTTAGCAAATATTAGGTTTTTATTTTTAATATTATTTCCTGAAAATTTCGACTTTTCCAACATTATTTTACTCGTAATTCGTCCTTCAAAAATTACAACTTTACTCTCGAAATTCCAATTTTCCTTTTAAAAATAGACTTTGTTTTAAAAATTTAAAATTAAAAGTTCGATATCTCTGTTTCAAAATTGTTATCAATTTTTTTCCAAAGGTAATTTTTTTTAAAGTCCATTTTGTTAAAATTCGGTTTTTTGATAAAATTGAAATTTCTGGAAATGTCAGCCTGTTTCTCGAAATTAATCTTATTCCCCAAATTTTGACTTTTACTTCAAAATTGGAGATTCTTTGTTTTTGGAAATTACCATTTAAAATTGTACTTTTTTTAAAATTTCCACTTTTCCACAAAATTCGTTTATTTTTCTAAAATTTCCTAAAGGCTTTACATTGGCGTAGTTAATTATTTTCCTTGTTGAATAATTTCTGAGAAAATTATTTGTTAGTTGTTTTTCATAGACGCCATATTGAATTTTTTGTTTTTCAAATTTAACAAAATTTTCTGAATAACTTAATATGTCACATGTCAAGTTTAATATTAACACTTCGACTAAAATATTTAAATGGAAAGTTAAAAATACAAACTTTTAGAAAAATTTCAACACGTAAACACGTAAAATAAACATGTTTATGAATTTTGAACCATTTCAAGTTTAAGGGTGAAAACTGGCAAACTAAATTCACTTCAAAAGTTTAAAAAAGGAACCAAAGTTCAGACAGTTAACTGTAAATGTAAAAAAGTCAGGTTTTAACTAGAAATTTGAAAAAACTATGAATTGTAGAATAACATTTTGGGTTGAAAGTTGAATCCTTTTGCATTAAAATAATACTTTCATCCTCAAATATCGTGATTTTTTTATCGCCCTGGGGTTAGGAGAAACCCCGGAAAAAAAATAATAAAATTGGGATATTCCCACTCAAATTGAAATTCCTGTCAGAAATTAGTTACATGCAGAGGAGATTAGTTTAATTAGAATTATTCATCTGCATATTCCGCCCATGTTTCGCTAAATTATAAAAAACACTAAATTGTTTTTAACACACAACACTATATTTTTTCAGATATTTCTAAGAAGGCAATAATTTCAGAAAGAAAGAAAAGGTCAATTGACAAATACACAAACAAAAAAAAAAAAGGATTTTGAAATAATGGTAGAAACAGGTAGAACTCCAGTGAATCATATGGTTTGTTCGTGTTGTTCCGATTTCGCTTGCGACATTTCTCCATTGAAATATCAGATCAGTGTCGGCTAGGCGCTTGTTGCAGAAGTTGATGGTACACCAGCTGTTCGTCATGAAATTTCTATTTTAGCTAGAGAGTCTATGGAGGTATGGAGGAAACTGACATAAATGAATTGCTAACCTCGCACAACCAAAAATTCTCTAATGAAGAACTATTGCAACTGGAATTGCAATTTGCTAATGAAGAAGGTGACAGTGACCGCTCAATAGAAATCTCCAAAGAACAAAATTTAACCTCCAAACAGATTTCCAAAGCGATGTGTTTGATTGACGAAGCTATGGAGATTTTTTTTTAAAAATCGATCCTGACAGCGGAAGAAGTTTTAAAGTGTCCCAGGGGGTAGCTACGAATATCAATTGCTACAAGAAAATTTATTTTACGTTGAAAAGAAAAAGCTGTTCAGCAAACATTGGACCAATTTTTTGTGAAAGAAAGCCGACTTACGACAACAACCACTATGGACTCATCAGACAGTGATTAATTTTAATTTTGTTTTTCATAAATTAATTGAATAGTTTATTTTGTTTTAATTGAATACGTTTTTTTTTGTTTTTTGTATGTATGTAATAAAATTTTATATTATTTTTGTTTTTTAAATGTTTGCTTTATTCAATTTTCTTTTTAAAAAGTAGTTTTTTCGTAACCCTGGAATCTATCTTCGATCTTCACATGGTTTACTATAGAAAATCTTAATTTACTTTGCGTCGTTTCAATTTGCATCGTGTTTTTTTAGAACGTAACCCCGACGCAAAGTGAGGTATTGTTGTATAGTAAATAAACTGAAATACATTATTCTAATGAACTTTTATTATTTCATTGTGATTTTTAAATATTTTCAGTGATACAACAAATGTAGCCCCATAATTTTGGTGGAACGGACTGGTCCTTGGTTATTTTCAAAAATTGAAATACAAATCTTGTCCCCTGAAACCAAGAAAGATTAAAAACACAACTGGAAATGATAGCTTGGCTGTCGAAACGCTTTAGAGCAACCTTTGTTGTGTTTTTTAATCTTTCTTGGTCTCAGGGGACAAGATTTGTATTTCAAATGAAGCGTTCAGTGCAAAAGTGGCCTAACCAACATATTTAGATATTTCCTGATTTCAAGTTTATTTTACTCAGAACATTGGTATCTGTAAGTGCAATCGTTGACAGTGCAATGCAAACTCATGTTCAAAGCTTTTACTACTTAGCAGTATTTCATATTTGCTTTATGTATTACAAACTAGACTTTTCTTTGTGGATTTTCAGTGTATTTTCATGGATTCACTTGGGCCACTTTTGTACAAAACGTCTCAAATGTATCCCCATCGAAATTGTTAGAAAATCTCATATTTCAATCAAAATTTCTCTTCACCCAAAATATTTTGCTGACAGTTTAAGCAAACTGTTTAAAAAATGTTTGAGACTCGCACTATTACCATGAATATGAAATAAGCAAAATTTTTTTTACAAATCTAAAACTGATTAAAGCGAAACATTTTTGAAATTTCTTCAATAATGAAAACGAAACAAAGTTTTAGCGCTTTTATTTTAAGAAGACATTAAACTTGTATGCATAATAGGAAATTATTAGAAACAATACAAAAGCATTTCCTGATTATCCTGATAAAATGTGCGATAAGCCGATAAGCAAATAGTTCCCGTTTAAAGTATGCAAATGAACAATTCCTACAGTATTACACATAATAGGTGTAAATACAAATATAGTTCTTTAATTAGACCGTATGAATGAAAAGCCGCATGCCGGTGTAGTGTTGTATTCGAGATAAAATCGCCTAACAACTTTGTTATCTCATCTACTTGTGTCCGAGCAGTAGATAAGAAAAACCGATATGATGTGGAGAAAAAAAAGTCATACCTGGGTGTACTCGTAGCGGACATGCTTCTTCGTTTGTTATTGATCCTGGTATGCAGTAGATGTACGTACACGTACGTACGATGAATTGCACAGCACCGCAAGGACGCGAATTGCAGATTTCAGCGACACATCGCGAACTAAGGGTAGCGTTTCAGCGGCTTCCAATTTGCAAGCATGCGCCAACTCTGTTAGTGTTTGTTATCATACGTACACTTGAATTTTTCAATTTTGATTAAACTATTACTTCCTGATTCATCGACAAAATTAGTTTAGACTGGATATACTCTCTCACACTGTCATAATATGAAAAATTGTTTTCAACATTTTACAGCGATAAGATTACGTTTTACGGATTTTATCTATCTAATTCTACGGATTTCACCGCTGGGTTTACTTTATTTTTAGTTGTGTACAAGCTTAGAACTAATTGACTTCTCACCATTGAGATCTTCTACTGTAGATACAGAGTGGTAGTATTACAAAACATTACTGAGTAATAGCATTAAAAAATTACAATCGTAATATCTTTATATAGAAATTGAAATACAAATCTTGTCCCTTGAAACCAAAACAGATTAAAAAACACAACTGAAGATGATAGCTTGGCTCTCGAAACGCGTTAGAGCAACTTTTGTTGTGTTTTTTGATCTTTCTTGGTTCCAGGAGACAAAATTTGTGTTTCAATTTTTGGAGATTACCAAGAACCACCGTTCCACAAAAAAAAGCCATTTTTGTTTTAATTCTGCTGAAAATTTACGTTTTTATTTTTTAAATTCTACTCTCTGAAAGTTTTTTTCGCAAAATTCCCTTTTTTCTTAAAATTTGAATGTGTTTTGATTTTTGGCATTTCATGTCGAAATTTAATTTTTTTTTTCTCAAAATTTCGTTGACGTTCGTTCAAATTACTTTTTAAATTCCTTTTTTCTTTTCGAAATTCGTTTTTTCCGGAAACTTCGACTTCTTTTGTGTAAATCCGACTTCCTGGATATTTCAACTGGTTTCTGAAAGTTCAGATTCTTTTCAAAATTTAAATTTTTACCTCAAAATTCGATCTTCTATATTTGGGAGCATTTTAAACTTCGTGCTTTTCTCGAAAGTTCAATTTGTCATTTAGTATTTCAGTTAATTTTGGTGGAACGGACTAGTCCTTGGTTATCTTCAAAAATTGAAACACAAATCTTGTTCCCTGTAGCCAAACAAAGATTAAAAAACACAACAGAGGTCGCTCTGTGTTTTTTTGTAATCTTTCTTGGTTTCAGGAGACAAGATTTGTATTTCATTTTTGAAGATAACCAAGGACCAGTCCGTTCCACCAAAAGAAAAGCCATTCTTGTTTTAATTCTACTGAAACCTTAAGCTTTTTTCTGAAATTCCACTCTCTGGAAGTTTCGATTTTTTCGCAAAATTCCCTTCTTTCTGAAAATTTGAATGTGTTTTGATTTTTGGCATTTCATGTCGAAATTTAATTTTTTTCTCAAAATTTCGAGAACCTTCGTTTAAATTACTTTTTAAATTCCCTTTTTCTTTTCGAAATTCGTTTTTTCCGGAAACTTCGACTTCTTTTGTGCAAATCCGACTTCCTGGATATTTCGACTGGTTTCTGAAAGTTCAGATTCTTTTCAAAATTTAAATTTTTACCTCAAAATTCAATCTTCTATATTTAGGAGCATTTTAAACTTCGTGCTTTTCCCGACAGTTCAATTTGTCATTTAGTATTTCAGTTAATTTTGGTGGAACGGACTAGTCCTTGGTTATCTTCAAAAATTGAAATACAAATCTTGTTCCCTGTAGCCAAGAAAGATTAAAAAACACAACAGAGGTTGCTCTTCGACTTCTTTTGTGCAAATCCGACTTTCTGGATATTTCAACCGATTTCTGAAAGTTCAGATTCTTTTAAAAATTTTAATTTTTACCTCAAAATTATATTATATTTAGGAGCATTTTAAACTTCGTGCTTTTTTCGAAAGTTCAATTTGATTCTTAGTATTTCATTTAATTTTCTTAAAATTTGACTTTTTCAAGAAATATGTTGACTTTTTCCACAGTTTTCTCTCTTCTTTTCCCTTTTTGTGTTATTCTTATTTATAAATATACTCTCACTTATTTTTTTTCTTGAAACTTTGACATATTTCCAAAGAATTATATTTTCGAAGTTTAATTGTCTCTTTAGCCTTTTTTTAGTTCGGTCGTTTCTCAAAATTTCAAGCTTTTCTCCTCAATTCTTCCCTTTTCTTGGACATTTTCAGAAAATTTGACTTTCTCTGGGAATTTTTGCGTTTTTTTTTTTTCAAGTTTAACTTTTCCAGGAAATTTCAAGATATTTTTCAAATCTGTTTTTACATTTATTAAAATTTTACTTTCTCAAGAAATGTGTTGACTTTTTCCACCATTTTCTCTCTTGTTTTCTCTTTTTGAGTTATTCTCAAAATTTATTTGTTTCTTGAAGCTTTGACATATTTCCGAAAAATTGTATTTTCGTTTGATTGCCTCAGTGTAGTTAGTAATTCGGTCTTTTTTAAAATTTCGAGCTTTTCTCCTCAATTCTTCTCTTTTCTTCAACATTTTGCTCTTTTTCTCAAATTTCGCCTTTCTGTTTAATTTGTCTTTTATTCGAAATTTTGCTATTTTTTTCAAATTTCGACTTTCTGTTCTATTTGTCTTTTTTTTTAAATTTTGCTGTTTTTTTTTAAATTTCGCTTTCTGTTCAATTTGTCTTTGTCGAAATTTCAATTTGTTAGAGAATTCCTCTTATTTTTCAAAATTTCGACTGAATTCCCGAAATTTGACTTTCCTCAAATTTCAATTTTCTGTTCAATTTGTCTTTTTGTCGAAATTTTAATTTGTTAGAGAATTTCTCGATTTCTTAACAAATTTTAAAAATATGACAAAATTGAAATAAAATAAAAATTCTGAAACCATTATTTCTAAAAGTTGCATTATTTTACCTGAATTCGACTTGTTTTGGAAATTACTCTTTTTACAAAAATTTCTTTTTGGAAATTTCGTCTCGTTCATATTTCCACTTTTTCGAAATGTCGACATTTCTTTAAGTCCAAAGAAGGTTTCACCCCATTACCACATCGGCAATTAAATAAATAATTAAGCGATACGTATTTCGCCAGCAGAACTAGCATTTTTAAGCACATTAATCCTAATTGATGAGCAAAAGATGCATCGACGTCATCTGCATGGAGATTCAAATCGATACTGCCACAGTGTTTAGTTCAGTGCTTTAGTGAATATTTCTTTAAGTTCTCCAAAAGGTTTTTTCTTAAGATTGGTCTTTTTTCAAAATTTTGACTTTAATTTGAAAATGCGATGTCCCCAATTCTGTAGTTTTCAAGTAAAAGTACACATTACTAAGCCAGAAGGTTTTCTTTCTTACCCAAGATTTTTTTTAAATGATTGTTAACCAGAAATAGAGTTCATCCAGAAATTTTTATTTTTGCATTTCAAAAATTGTTTTTTCTTCGAGGTTTCAAGTTTTTCCAACAAATTCATTTTTTTTTAATTTCAAATTTTTTTTGTGGATAGGACTGGTCCTTGGTTATCTTCAAAAATTAAAATACAAATCTTAACCTCTGAAACCAACAAAGATTAAAAAACAATATATTCCTGGAATTCGATTTTTCTTTTCTTAAAATCTGACTTTCTCAAAGTTTCGAATTTTTATTTTAAAATTCGTCGTTTTTTGTTCGAAATTTCGTCGTTTCTCAAAATTCAGATTTTTCTGAAAATTTCAACTATTTTTAAAATACGACTTTCCTCTGATTTCTTAAAATTTAGTTTTTTTTCCAAATTTGGTCGATCGTTTGATAAAAAAGCACAAATCTTTAAAACATATTTATTTACAGATTTCGCGTTTTGGAAATATGTTGCATTTTTACAAAAAATATAACCTGCGAGAAAATTTTCTTTCAAAAAATTTAAACTTTGTTCTCAAATTTGGATTTCTCTGCGAAATTTCCATTTTATGTTGAAATGGCAAATTCTTCCTCCAAATTCGCCTTTTTCTGGAAAGGATTACTTTTGTTAAATTCGTCTTTTCTTAAAATTATAATTCTATTCGCAAAATTCGATTTTTCAAATTAAAATTTCAATTTCTCAAAATGTTGACTTATCTCTCTAAAATTCTATCTTCTTCTCGATTATTTCTCCCAAGTCGGGCTTCTTCTGTAAGTTTCGATTTTTTTTAGAATCTAACCTTCCGGAATATTTTCAGCTGATTCCTTAATGTTTGCCTTCAAATTTCGTCATTTTTTTCGAAATTTATACTTCTTTTATTCGTTTTTTTTTATTTCAAATGTATTCCTAAAACTTGTTGTCTTTTTTCCTCAAAATTTTGAATTTTTATCTTCAAATTCGTCAATTCTTTTTCAAATTTTCGCCATCTCTCAAAATTTGTTTTTTTTTGTGAAAATTTCGACTCTTTTCATAATTCTAATTTCTGCAACTTTCGCCTTAAGAACCAAAATGTGATTTTTTAAATTTGGTCGATATTTTGATAAAAAAACAAAGATTTGGAGAAAAATATTGATTGGGAGATTTTGAATAATATTTGGAAGTTCTGTAAAAAGGCAAAAATTGCTCTTTTTGAAAAATTCACATTTATTCTCAAATTTTCTTAAAATCAGACTTTCTCTGAAAAATTTCAATTCTATTTTGGAAATCTTTTTACATCAAAGGTCGTCTTTTTTCAAATTTCGATATAATTACTGGTCTTTTTTTTCCAAATTTTGATTTCATTCGCAAAATTCGACTTCGCCTTATTAACTAAAATGTAATTTTTTTTTAATTTGGTCGATATTTTCATAAAAACAACAAAGATTTGGAGAAAAAGATTGATTGGGAGATTTTGAATAATATTTGGGAGTTCTGTAAAAAGGCAAAAATTGCTCTTTTTGAAAAATTCACATTTATTCTCAAATTTTCTTAAAATCAGACTTTCTCTGAAAAATTTCAATTCCATTTTGGAAATCTTTTTACATCAAAGGTCGTCTTTTTTCAAATTTAGAGTTTTTTTCTAATTACTGGTCTTTTTTTCCCAAATTTTTACTTTATTGGCCAAATTCGACTTCTTTGTATTAAAATTTGACTTTTTGTGAAAAATTCAGGATTTCGTTTCAGTTTTAGGTATTTTTCTTATAATGTTGAGCTTCTCCTCGAAATGTTGTTTTTTTTATTGAAATTCTGTTGTATTTATTAACACTGGGCCCTTAGAACTGGACTTTTTGGAAATTTTCAATTTGCCTTTTTCGTGAAATTTTGATTTTTATCTTTTTCCAGATTTAGAAACCTTAATATTTCCTTGAAACTTGTCTTTTCCTTAAAATTTTGAATTTTTCCCTTAGATTTATTTTATCCCAAAATTCCTCTCTTTCTCTATATTTGTCGTTTTCGAAATTGTGATTTTTTTATATTTTTCTTTGAAAAATCTGATTTTCTAAAAATGTTAAATGTTAAAGATAAAAATTGCAAACAATTTCATTCACACTCTTGAATTGACAAATGCAAATATCCATTTATTTTGAAATGTTACTTTTCTTCGAAATTTCGACTATTTTTCTCAAAATGCGTCTTTTTTTCGACTCAAATCGATGTTTTTTTTCTTAATTATTTTTAATAATTCTTTTCTGGAGATGGTGACCTTTTTTCGAAGTTTTGTCTTTTTCTTGGTATTTCGATTTCTCCTCGAAATTCCGTCATATTTTCAATATTGGGGGCTTCTGAAGGTTCAAACTGTTTTCGAATTTGACTTATCAGAAATTTTAACTGATTTGATAAGAATCAAATTTTTAACACAAATTCCATATTTAGTTGTCCTCGAACTATCTTCTCGTAAAATAAGTCTGTTTCCCAAAATTCGCCTTTTTCTAAAAAAAAGCGTATTTCAATAAATTTCGACTTTATTCTTAAAATTATACTTTTCCGACTTTTCTTCCGAAATTCGCTCCTTTTCAAAATTTCGCCATTTTTCTTGATGTATGTTTTTTTTCTGAAAATTTTGACCTTTTTAAATTTGACTTCCTAGAAACATCAGCTCGCGTATCAAGATTGGTATTATTCTTGAGATTTCGGATTGTAATTTCAAAATTCGATGTTCCTGAAATCTCGACCTTTTTCTGAGAAAGAATATTGTATGAAATTACAACTTTTTTCTCAAAATTCGATTTCTCGTGAAACTTGCAACTTTATTTTCACAAAATTTGACTTTTAGAAATTTTGATATTTTTCGAATTGTTGAGGTTTTTCGATCTGTTCGAAGTATCAATTTCTTAGTTTAATTTTGATTTTAATTTTTTTCCCAAAACTGGTCTTTTTCATAAAAATGTCACCCTTTTTTTTAAATTTCGACTGTATTTTTCAAAAATCGTTTATTTTTTCAAATTATTTTCATTAGTGTTTAGCTTTTTCTGAAATATTGCTTGAAATTTGACTTTTGGGAGTTTTGGCTTGGTTTGCATAATTCGTCCAATTTTTGAAGTTTTGGCTTGTACTTCAAAATTACGTTTATGGAAATTTGAACTCGAAATTAGATTTTTTTTTTCTCTAAATAACACCTTCTTAAAATTCGTTTATTTTTCCAAAATTGTATCGAAATTTTAATATAAAGCTAACAATTCTGGGAAAGACTTCATGTAAATTTCAAGATTGTCAAAATTTGAATAAGGTAAAAATTCTGATCTTTGGAAATTGCTTTTTTTCAAATGCTGTCTTTTTCACAAAATTCGACTTTTGGAAACTTTGAATTTTTGAGAGAGATAAATTTCCGAAATATTAATTTCCTAGTTTAATTTTGATTTTTTAATTTTTTTCCCAAATCTGTTTTTCTTCTTCAAAATGTGACCCTTTTTTTCTAAATTTCGACCGTATTTTTCAAAAATCTTTATTTTTGCAAATTATTTTCATTAGTATGTAGCTTTTTCTGAAAATTTGTTTGAAATTTGACTTTTGGGAATTTTAGCTCAGTTTGCATAATTCGTCTAATCTTCGAAGTTTTGACTTGTACTTCAAAATTATGTTTATGGAAATTTAAACTCGAAATTAGATTTTTTCTCTAAATACCCTAAAATTCGTTTATTTTTCCAAAATTGTATCGAAATTTTAATATAAAGCTAGCAAGTCTGAGAAAGACTTCATGTAAATTTCAAGATTATCAAAATTTGAATAAGGTAAAAATTCTGAATTTTGGAAATTGCTTTTTTTTAAATGCTGCCTTTTTCACAAAACTCGACTTTTGGAAATTTTGAATTTTTGTTTTTAAAATTTCGAAATTATTTTAAGTATTCGGAAAGTTTCGATTTCTATTTTAAAATCTATTCTCCAACTGTTTAGCTATTTTTTGAAATTTCTACCCCCAGTTCATGTAATTAAATGAAAATTTAATGTAGTTAAATGTTTACAAATACTCAACCGAACAGGTTCGTTACAAATTATGTCTTTTTTGTTCAACGATCTTTCAAGATAATTAATGCTTCCTCCTGAAGCAAATTCTGCCTACACCTTGGTTAATGGACCAGACATTAAAGACTCATCAATCAACAAAGATCAGTTATGAGCATTATGATTATTTTAAAATTTTAATTGATGCAATTTAAATCTTTTTTTTATGTCTTTCTTTTCCTGAATATAAGACAAAAAAATGGTAATAACAACAAAAATGGCAAAATAACCTTAAAATTGTCAAAAATGGCAAATATGGCATCAAAGGGCAAATGTCATAACTTCCAGGCTCTAATTATGACATAAACAATGAAAGATTTTAAAAGTCCGGTTGGTTTGATTAGTTAGAAGCGTGTGGAAAATACATTGATTTTGATTGCGTTGATTGCTGTCTAAATTTTGATTTGTTAATTAAAATATATTCTATATTGAAATAATTTCTATAAAACAGAAATTTTATCAAATCGAAAAATGAAAAGAACTTTTTTTTTGGTGGAACGAACTGGTCCTTGGTTATCTTCAAAAATTGAAATACAGAACTTGTCACCTGAAATTAAAAAAAATTAAAAAACACAACAAGCGTTGCTCTAATGCGTTTCGACAGCCAAGTTGTCGTCTTCAGAGAGATACAGTATCTTTCTGAAGATGACAGCTTGGCTGTCGAAACACGTTAGAGCAACGTTTGTTGTGTTTTTTAATCTTTCTTGGTTTCAGGGGACAAGTTCTGTATTTCAATTTTTAAAAGAAGTTACAACTCAATATTTATGATTTAAAAATTTGAATCTCGTAAGTACTAAAGAATACCATTTTTTCTTTATTTTAAAAGGGTTCTCCTATGAAGATCCAAGACAATTGATCGAATTATTAAAATTACCTCGAAACATACGACACATTCTAATAATAATAACACAGTGAATGATAAAAAATGTCAATATTTTATCAATTCACATTCTCCTAAAGTTTCTGCTGATTGATTATTCAAAATAACATTCAACAGTTCTTATTGTTGAATAAATGAGTAGTAGAATTTACAATTTATTCGTTATTTCGACATACTCACAAATATGTATTATCAGTTTTATGTACAATATGGGAGAGTATATCTTCACAGCAAAAACCGCCTATTTCCACATGCTATCAGCACTGATTCACAAAACACTTTTACGACCGCCGCAAATCGCTCGAAATTAGATTGACCCGTAATTAATTCTTATCAAAAGTGTTATAGTGTATGCCTTTTAAAAATCTAGACCAAGCACATGCCGCTTCATTATCAATTATAAATAACGTCACTTTATTGTTTTACGCAATTAGTGATGGTAAACGTGTACATATTTACATAAACCAAAATTTGGAAACGATTTTTTCATCAGAAGGTAACGGTTGAAACGTTAGAATATCAGCAAACTGCGCCGGCTAAAAATGATGTTTAATTGAGTATCATTTATAAGCACTTTTTTTTACAATAATGAGCATAAATATCTGGCCTTCATCGCTCAACTATTGCGAATTTTACCTTGCCTTGCTTTTATTTTCAACAATTCATTTGATAACGGTGTTGACGCAAGTATAAATATAGCTACAATAAAATTACTTGTATTTACGAATTTCCGCTGGAAACCGTGAGAAAATTTATTCCTTGCAAAACTAAGAGTAGCAGACGAAAATGATCAGAAAATTATTTCAAAATTAGCATCAATTTATTGGGCAACGCGTTTCAGGTTTAACTATTCAGTCTAACTTTCCGGAATATTTTCAGCTGATTCCTTAATTTTCGCCTCAAATTTCGACATTTTTCTCGAAATTTAAACTCCTTTTATTCGTTTTTTAAATTTCAAATGTATTCCTAAAACTTATCGTCTTTTTTTCTCAAAATTTTGAATTTTTGTCTTTAATTTCGTCAGTTCTTTTTCAAATTTTCGCCATCTCTCAAAATTTGTTTTTTTTTAAATTTCGACTCTTCATAGTTCTAATTTCTGCAACTTTCGCCTTATTAACCAAAATGTGATTTTTTTTGAAATTTGGTCGATATTTTGATAAAAAAACAAAGATTTCGAGAAAAATACTGATTGGGAGATTTTGAAAAATTTTTGAAAGTTCTGTAAAAAGGCACAAATTGCTCTTTTTAAAAAATTCACATTTATTCTCAAATTTTCTTAAAATCAGACTTTCTCTGAAAAAATTCAATTCTATTTTGAAAATTTTTTTTCATCAAAGGTTGTCTTTTTCCAAATTTAGAGTTTTTTTTAATTACTAGTCTTTTTTTCCAAATTTTGTCTTTATTCGCAAAATTCGATTTTTCAAATTAAAATCTCAAGTTCTCAAAATGTTGACTTCTCTCTCTAAAATTCGATCTTCGTCTCGATTATTTCTCCTAAGTTGGGCTTCTTCTGTAAGTTTCGATTTTTTTTAGAATCTAACTTTCCGGAATATTTTCAGCTGATTCCTTAATTTTTGCCTTCAAATTTCGATATTTTTCTCGAAATTTAGACTTCTTTTATTCGTTTTTTTATTTCAAATGTATTCCTAAAACTTGTCCGTCTTTTTTCCTCAAAATTTTGAACTTTTATCTTCAAATGCGTCAGTTCTTTTTCAAATTTTCGCCATCTCCCAAAATTTGTTTTTTTTTGGGGAAAATTTCGACTCTTTTCATAATTCTAATTTCTGCAACTTTCGCCTTAAGAACCAAAATGTGATTTTTTAAATTTGGTCGATATTTTGATAAAAAAACAAAGATTTGGAGAAAAATATTGTTTGAGAGATTTTGAAATATATTTGCAAGTTCTGTAAAAAGGCAAAAAATGCTCTTTTTGAAAAATTCACATTTATTCTCAAATTTTCTTAAAATCAGACTTTCTCTGAAAAATTTCAATTCTATTTTGAAAATTGTTTTCATCAAAGGTGGTCTTTATTAATTTAGAGTTTTTTTAATTACTGGTCTTTTTCCAAATTTTGTCTTTATTCGCAAATTTCGACTTCTTTGTATTAAAATTCGACTTTTTGTGAAAAATTCTGGATTTCTTTTCAATTTTAGGTATTTTTCTTATAATGTCGAGCTTTCCCTCGAAATGTTGATTTTTTTTCGCAATTCTGTTAGAACCGGACTTTTTGGAAATTTTCAGTTTGTCTTTTTTGTGAAGTTTTGGTTTTTATCCCTTTCCAGATTTAGAAACCTTAGTATTTCCTTGAAGTTCGTCTTTTCCTTAAAATTCTGAATTTTTCCCTTAGATTTATTTTATCCCAAAATTCCTCTCTTTTTCTATATTTGTCGTTCTCGAAATTTTTCTTTAAAAAATCTGGTTTTCTAAAATTGTTCAATTTTTGGCTCAAAATTCGTTGTTTTTGTTTTCAAATTATCTTTTTTCTGAAAACTTCGATTTTTTTTAAAGAGAGGTTTCCTCAAATTTCAATTTACTTACTTTGAGGTATCCGCACCATGAGTTTGGGGGTTGATAGCGTACCTAACAACTAATGTGGTAATTATTCAACCCCACCTCATAAAAAGTATTTTTTAATTCCCTTTTTTTCTTTCTTCCTTCTCTTCTTTTTTAATTTTCATTCTTGTTAAGTTTGATGGAACGGACTGGTCCTTGGTTATCTTCAAAAATTGAAATACAGAACGTGTCCCCCGAAACCAAGAAAGATTAAAAAACACAACAAGGGTTGCTCTAACGCGTTTCGACAGTTTCGCTCTGAAGATGACAGCTTGGCTGTCGAAACGCGTTAAAGCAACCTTTGCCATATTTTTTAATATTTCTTTTAGGGGAGAATTTCAGTTGTCATCTTCAGAGAGATACAGTGTCTCTCTGAAGATGACAGCTTGGTTGTCGAAACGCGTGAGAGCAACGTTTGTTGTGTTATTTAATCTTTTTTGGTTTCAGGAGACACGTTCTGTATTTTAATTCTCGTTAACTAGAAAAGGGCTCTCCCCTGATTTATAAAATCTACTGGAAATTTATATTCTCAACTACGGGGCCCTTTTTCCAAAAATTTTCATTTGTTCCTTTCTTTGAAATTTCGACCTTTTTATAAAAATTCGTCTTTTTTCACAAAATATCTTTTTTTCTATTGAAATTTTGAATTGGACCTAAAATTCGAGCTCTTTTATTCAAATTGGATTTTTTAAATTTGAAATGTTTACCTCAAAATTTGTCGGTTTTCTTTTATCAAAATTTTGTAATTTCTCAAAATTTGAGTTTTTCTGAAAATTTCATTTTTTTTAAATTCATCCTTCAAATTTCCATTTTACATTAAACTGCTTTTTTCTCAAAATTTGATAAATCTTTTGATAGAAAAGTAAAAATATTTATAATAATAGTTACTTGAAAATTTTTGAAAAATATATTTTAAAAGTGTTGAATTTTTGCAAAAGGACAAGAATTCCAGAAAAGTTAATTTCTCAAAATTTCGACCTTTATCTCAATAGCGGATATTTTCTGACATCGCAGAGGGGTATAAGGCAGCTGGTCCTTCACTCAGGCAGCCGTTAAAAAATAAATATTAAGTCGAGTAATTTCGACCATTTTTTCTTGAAATATCGAATTTTTTCTTTAAATATCGACTTTTTTTGTAAAATTTTCCTCAAAATTCGCCCCTTTTTTAAAATTTAGTCAAAATTAGACCTTTTTCCCAAAATTTTGATCTCTTTCTCAAAATGTCGATATTTTCCTTGATATTTTCATTTTTTTTAAATTTGTTTGGGTATTTGGAACTTTCGATTTTTACCTCGAAAATCATCTTTTTCTCTAAATTTCGATATTTTTCAAATTTTTCCAAAAGGTCAAGTTTTTATATTAAATTGATTTCCCGAAAATTCCCACTTTATTCCAAACCTGTTTTTTTTTTTTAATTATAATTCGTCTTTTTCTTAATTACGACTACAAAGTGGAATTTTGAGAAAGTTGAATTTTGAATATAAACTTAAAAATTTTACATTTGTCTCTCAAAATTGTGCTGCACTGAAGTTTTTAAATGTTTCATACAAATTTCGGCCTTTTTCTCGAAATTTTACCGCCGGAAATTTCAACCTATTTCTCAAAATACTTCTATTATTGAAGTTTCGACTAAATGTCTTATGTTTCGAGAATTTTTTACTCGAAATTGAGGTTTTTATTCAAACTTCGACTTTTTACCAAAATTCGTTTATTTTTTCAAAATTGGATTAAAATTTTGCTAAAAACATAACAATTTTGAGGATAGTAGTAGAGAAGCCTTCTTAGAAACTGGATTTTTTCCCCAAATTCGATTTATTTTGAAAATTTCGATTTTTTTTCACGAGGGTTTCTAAGTGCCAGTGAAAAAGCCAACATTCGCATTCGCTTTCGTGAATGTTGGAAATGAATATTCGCATTCGCGTTCGCGAATGTGGGAAAACCAACATTCGTTGCATCACTAGCATAGATATATGAATTAAGCTAAATTCTTGATAACAAATTGTATGAGCTCTTTTTTTCAAAACTTCTTCCAATATTTTAAAAGAATCTCTTACTGTAATCAAAGTTCATTGTTGATTTTGGATGGTAGGAGCAACTACGTAGTTTTTTAGGCGGCTGCAGTAGCTTGAGGTTGTCAAGTTTTGTCCCTTTAATACACATCATCTAGACTTGACAGGGTTTAACAAAATCTTACCTACTCAAAATGCAGGGTTAGCTTATTTTATGGTAGTAAACCATGTCAAAGAATTATTTCTGAAATAACTACGCTGGTCCTACTAACTTGAACGCAGTGTCTAGTGATAATATACCAGTTTAACTTGATAGTGTTCGTGCTCCAAAATACTGAGTAAAAATAGATCAATTACCATAAGAGAACTTTTATAATCGTTTAAAACGTTTATAATCAATAAGCACTAATTCGGGGACCAAAGGTAAACTCAAGGTTGAAGGTCAAGGTCAGTTACCCTAAAAGATAGGTGAAAGTCACGGAATATATTTAATGGTTGGTTACACCCTGTTTCCAGACACGAGAAATATTTACTGACAAATTACTTCCTTCCTTGAATGGGATTAATTATTGTATTTATAAACACTTGTTAAAAATATAGTTTATTCTAAACTGCCATATTATATTTGCAAAGGTTGTCTTAACTGAAGTGACTTCAACCGTTGAGTGATAAATATTATCACTCAACGCTTCAACCAACCAGAAAGAAGAGAAATACATTTTGCAAATATAGAAAGAATTCAAATAATCTGGACAGAAAACCTTCTAAATTAACCGGGGAATCGCTCGCAGAGGTAATTCATGAATTCGATGTCATAAGTTTCTCTCCTAAGTTAGTTCACCAGCAGTAATCGGAACTAAAAAATTTTGGAACGTTATACCTTCGCTGCCTAAGCGAGATGTAAGCAGCAGCTACTCGATTTTTAGCATATACTGTACGCGTGGATACAATAATATAAACCTCAAAAGAGTTTCTGATCCAAGAAAGTTGCACTACATTCATGTGACACATCTTTGTGGTACTCTCTGCCTATCCGCGACCCAAGACTGGAGTCAGGCCCGTAACCAGGGGGTGGGCTGCCCCAGAAATTTCTTGGCTTAACACTAGATAGAATTGAACCTTCCAGACGTGCGACCTTTTTAAAAAACATTTTTAATGAATCATTTTGTTTTCGTACTAAAGTGAATTTTGTTTCCAAATTTGGTGCCATTCTTCATTATGTTTACAAAAATGATTCCAAAAAAATGTCAGTTAGTGTTAGTATAGTCGTATATAATAATAATATTAATAGTAAAAAGTATTAAACCGTGGCTTGTTACCTCTAATTTAAACGCAAACAAAGACTAGGTAATTTTAGCACAAGGATTGCAGCCCATTGCGAAAAAACTCTTGACTATGGGCCTGACTGTAGTAGTAAAGCTACTGTGTTGAAATTACTTCAAGATGTTTCCCTAACGCGAAGAACGAAGCATCGAAATTGCGATATGTAACTTCAAATTGCGATTAGAGTACATAATTGACTTGCGCAGTTGTGTCAAATTTAAAATATTAAAATAATTCGACGTTTGATGGCGTTATTTTTCGAGTACAAGGGTAGTCGTTCAATCTACCTCCACATAGCTAACACAGCATCAAAGCTGAAGTAAATTGTTACTACTGAAAATAAAAAATGTTGCAAGTGCAGACAAAAATTTGAAATTTTTCCTGTACATTTAGAACGTTCATAATTTTCTATAAAAAGAATAGTTAATTGAATAATAATTTAATAATATTCAATCAACGAAGGGTTTCCTAATGCTCTGATTTTATATTGTGTGTCGTTCTTTATTAAATCAAATGATAAGCAAGAATATAATGTTAAATATGAGATCTGCATTCAATAAATTATTTTATTTTTACCATTCAACGAATTCTCCTAGAACATTTATGGCTTATTGAAATAGTTTTATTATAAGATGATCGATTACGTACTCTGTTCACGCTACTTTGTTATAATTTATACATAAACTATCACAGCAACTAAGTAGTAAACACCACTGGCTTTAAAAATGAACTATATGAATAAATGCATATTCCTTGCGACTCTTGTGGCATTTTTATCTAATTTAGGACGATTATGCATATCTGCGCTTCAAAACATTTAAGTTGGTGCATAATGTATTCCAATCACATAAAGCCGGAATGCACATTGTTCCATAAGCTTTTAGTGAGTTTTAATTGCTACACATCAAGATAAAAATGCACATTCTTTTGCACCTAATCAATGCACTAGGACCTAAGAAACGATAGGAATTACGTAACTGTTAAAACTATCTATACCCAGGGCTATGCGGTAATTTTTTTCAGTATGATCCAACTATTCGAAATGGCGCCCATAAAAGTTTTTTCTTACATTAAATTAATAACAGCAATAACACATTTTGTAAATAATCTATACAAATTAAATTAGTGTATCCTTTATTCCACTTTATATTCAAATTAACAATTAAAATACTCGTTTATCACAATCACTTACCTATATAGAATAACGTTGGTACGATGGTCACTAAAAGAGTACAAATGGAGTATTGTCAATCTTTATATATAATTTCGGTTATCTGATGCAATTTTATCTTTGATCGCTGTTTTCTCAATAATCTAAGGTTTTACGGTCGTATTTTAACTGAAAATTAAAAACTGAATAATCCAAAACGTTAAGTGAGTGTACATAATCAAACCTAAAAACAAACATGAGTAATTTTTACAATCTACAAACTTTTATCAGTACACATTTTTGTTTCGCTCATTAATGACTACAGTGACTTCCCCCAATGAAGGGCATTAGATAAGTAATGTAAACAAAATTATAGAGGATCATGACTAATTTACAACACTACACAGAATTTATTATTTGTTCATTCTTTACATACACCGCCAAAGCGTCGCTTATTTAATCATCAATCTTTTGAAAAAAACGAAAACTAGAAAATGCGATGTAAGCTCTTTAAAAAATACAGGATAAACTTCTTCCGGGATTGGACTCTGTCAAAGAACTAGTAAAACTGTCGAATACCTTCAGTAGTTCTTTGACACGGTCCAATCCTGGAAGAAGTATAGAAGTATATCCTGTATTGACTCTGACCGTGGAAACCTTCGTTATCTTTAAAAAATGTATTCTTTGAAAGAAGATTACCTCCAAAATTTGTCTTATTCCACATAGCAAACCATGAATATGGATATAACATGGATAAGTAACTAGTATTCATTTGTGAATGACTGTTAGACGTATATCCATATCCATGAATACGTTAAAATTTCATTGAAATATGTTAGATAAAAAGGATATAAATAATATATCCAACAGTACGTATTCGAATGTATATTATCAAAATACCCGTAGCATCTGCAATAAAACCACTGCCTTCTTTAATTGTGAAAATTGTGACTATAAAAAACGATTAAGTACGAAAATATCTAACTCTGAAATAATCATGATATACCAAAATGTGAGAGGTTTAAATTCTAAAATCAATGAATTTTCTGTTAATTGTTCCAGTTGTGATGCTGACATTGTAATACTTGCAGAAACGTGGTTAAAAGATGATGTCTTATCCGAGGAATTATTTTCCTCACAATTTCAAGTATTCCGTGCAGACAGGAAATTTGGTCGAGGAGGAGGGGTATTAATTGCTTTAAGAAATCAGTCCTTTGTTACAAGGCTAGATATTGAATCTCCAGTGCGAGCAATAGAACTCGTAGGGATTAAAGCGCAGTATCATAGTTTCTCAGTCAGCATTATAGCTTTATACATTCCTCCTTCGCTAGGTATCAATGAATATAATAAAATTTTCGATTATCTGGAAACTTCTCTTGACTTTACTTCGCATATATGTATTATTGGAGACTTCAATATTCCTGAATTGTATGAATGTACATCTGAAGGCAGAACTACTAATCTTTATAATTCTTACTTGCAGTTTATTACCCTAAATAATCTTTGTCAACATAACAATATTCTGAATACTAACCAGAGATTATTGGACCTAATTATTACTGCGGAAAATCTAAAAGTGACTACGAATAAAGGCGAATATCCACTAGTAGCAGAAGACATACATCACCCAACTTTACAAGTCACGGTACACGTTAGTGATACCTCAGATAGGCGGTTTATAAATAATGAGACATTACCAAGGTTTAATTTTTATAAAGCGAATTTAGTTGATCTCTACCTATCTATAGCGAATATAAACTGGACATCAATTTTAGATATATCTGATCCTCAAATTGCAAGCGATCAGTTTTTTAACAAATTACATGATATATTCGTGCAGCACGTACCGTTATGTTCGAAAAAAGGTCGTCAGAAAAATTATCCAGTTTGGTTCACCAAAAGCATAATTCAGAAAATCCATAATAAGAATAAACACGGGAATATTTACAGAAAATCGAAATCTCTATACCACCTTAATTTATTGAAGCAATTAAGAAGAGAAATTAAATATGAATGTCGAATCGAATTTCAGCAGTTTATCCAGAATTCTGAAAATACTTTACAGTCTCATCCCAAAAAATTCTGGTCATTCATTAACCAAAAAAGGAAAGGCGCTACGATGCCTGGACTCATGTTTTATGATGATAGGATACTGACAGCTGAGCAAGACATCGTTAATGGTTTTGCGAATTATTTTTCTTCAACCTTTGCGCAAGGACCCAATCATTCGTGTGATAGTGGGTGTGTCGATCTTGGTACAATCCGGTGTGAGTACTGTCTGCAAAATTGCTGTCCATCTCTCAATGTTGATGTCGAGATAGCTAACAATCTTAATCTAAGCTTGAATACAATATGTGAAGCAGATATCTTAAAAGCTGTTAAACGTATTAAACCTAATAATGTTACTGGGACCGATAATTTACCGGCTTTTTTGATTGTCGATTGCATCAATTTCCTGATCTTACCATTGAAACATATTTTTAATCTAATTTTAAATTCTTGTTTGGTTCCCACCCAATGGAAAACTTTATACATCATACCCATACACAAATCTGGCGATAGAGCGGATATAAAAAATTATAGACCAGTGGCATTGATGTCGAATGTCGCTAAACTTTTTGAGTGTGTTATATATGATGCATTAAATCATCCAAGTCTTTCTAATTTAACAGCAGAATAACATGGATTCGTAATCGGCAAATCGACTACTACAAACTTAATGGAATTTACGCAATATGTATCGAATGCTCTTGATAAGCGATTACAAGTTGATGCGATATACACAGATTTGTCGAAAGCATTCGATAAAGTTCATCATTGTCTACTGTTAAAGAAATTGCGTCTATTTGGTTTAAGTAGCTCGTTAGTTAATTTAATAAAATCGACTGTAACCAATAAACAACAAATTGTGTCATACGGTGGATTTAGATCTAACCCTTACTTTCCAACCAGCGGAGTAGGACAAGGTTCCAACCTTGGTCCATTATTGTTTAATATCTTCTTTAATGATGTAGTTGTAGGTTTAAAATGTAGAACTTTTATATACGCGGATGACCTAAAAATTGCTAAAATAATAACGAACGTAAATGATTGCTCTATTTTGCAAGATGATTTAGATTCTCTGCAAAGTTGGTGTGACTGTAATGGACTGGCACTCAATAAAAAGAAATGTAAAATATTAACCTTCTCCAGGATTCAGAATCCTATAAATTGTCATTATTTGATCGAGGACCAAGTTATTGACAGATGCACCCAAATGACTGATTTGGGAGTTATTATGGATGCGCAGCTCACATTTATACCTCATATTTTACAAGTTTGGAGGCAAGCCACAAAAGTATTAGGTTTTGTATTTAGAAACACGAGAGGCTTCACAAGCATTCACTGTATAAAAACATTATATTATTCGCTAGTAAGGTCTAAACTCGAGTACTGTTGTCAGGTCTGGAGTCCTTGCTATGAAAATTACAACAATCTGCTGGAAGGAATTAATAGGAAATTTGCAAAATATGTATTTCTTAAAATGTATGGAAATTATCCAGAGCGGAACTGTGATTATTGGTGGCTGCTAAATATGGTCAATGAAGTACCTTTAACCAGCCGCAGAAATATGCACTGCTTAATACTTTTTCAAAGAATTGTTACTGGTAAAATAAGGTCCGAGGATTTGTTGCGACAAATCGACTTTCATGTTCCTCGACCTAACACACGCTATCCCATGGCATTTTCTCATATTATCCCATCCACTTTGCACCCTTATAACAGCCCATTGTTTCGATGCATTCGCTTGTCTAATAGCCTTCCGCAAAACATAGATATATTTCTTGACAATTTAAGTTCTCCGCGTATAAAAAGACAGTTACTTAGAGTTCCGTAGTATTGTTATTCAATAAATTAATATTAATTCTGTACACCAAATTATTGGATTCCTTTTATTTTATTTTTATTTCTGCTATTTTTATTTATTAGGATTCTTTATTTGTTATACATTTTCTTTTTTTATGTAATACCATTTAAATTATTAGGTTCTTATTTTTATCATGCTATATTTTTAAGTATGTAGGTATTTTTCCACTATAGACTTAAGTCTGTTGGAACGAGTAAATAAATAAATAAATAAATAACAAAATTCTCCTCCAGACTTTCGAGTGGTAGCAATTTGATTAAAGAAACAAAAACATGCAAATAAAAACAGTTTTACTTTCTTACTTCCCTTGTAATGATTTCAAATTTTTACTTTTAGGGAAACGGATCGAGTATAATTTCAGTATTATAGATTTGATGGAACGGATTGGTCCTTGGTTATCTTCAAAAATTGAAATACAGAACTTGTCTCCTGAAGCCAAGAAAGATTAAAAAACACAACAAAGGTTGCTCTAACGCGTTTCGACAGCCAAGCTGTCATCTTCAGAGAGAAAAGAAAAAAAAACGTAAGCGTTAGAGCAACCTTTGTTGTGTTTTTTAATCTTTCTTGGTTTCAGGGGACAAGTTCTGTATTTCAAGTATTGTAGATATTTCGACTTTTTTTTATTCTTCAAAATGTCGTTTTTAATCATGAAATGTTGATTTGAAAGTTAAAAGAAGTTTTAAGACTAAACGCGAAATATTTACTTTAATCCCGGCGTTCCCAATTTCATTTCACAGTTATTACAAAGTTAAAATTTTAAGAAAAATATTAAAAATTTCTATATTTCGCCAATGGGTATAAATTTCGTAAAAATATTTCTAAAGAATCTAGAAATGTTATTGTACTCATACTGTTTTAATTCCAAATTCAATTTTTTTTCATTTCAAATTCAGATCTTGTTTCATGTGGCCTTTTTCGTCGTCATATTTACTGTATACTTTCCCTTCTAATAAAAGTAAAATTTGAGTAGAATTCGAGTCGAAATTACGATTGAAATTCGAAATTTTGGGTAAAAAACTAATGGTAACTTCGAAAAATAAATGAATGATATTCGAAAGAAATTAAGCATCTAAAAAGTTTCGATTTCGATGCTTCAAATTTGTGAATATTGAAATTCGAAATTTTGGGTAAAAAACTAATGGTAACTTCGAAAAATAAATGAATGATATGCGAAAGAAATTAAGCATCTAAAAAGTTTCGATTTCGATGCTTCAAATTTAAATTGAACTCAAATTCATCCATGGACGAGTACCCCAAAAACAAAACTTTTTTTTTATAGGTGAAGGGCATAATTTTTGGTGTTGTATGTCGTGAATAACGGTGCGATTTTTATAAATTAGAAAACATGAATGATAAAGGACAATCGCGTGACAACTCATATTTGTCAATGTTGTGCCTTAATCAACTGATAATTTATTTCGAGAGAAAATTTTCCTAATAAAAAAGAAGAAACATTAAATGTCAATTAAATTTTGAAGTGTATACGTCTTATTGTATGTAAATAGAACGAGAATCACAAAGATCTGATTTTGGAATAATATATCACAATACAAAAACAATCAATTTAACTTAACAACTATTGTATTGTATTGATTTTCAAAGATTTGTAAAAACTTTTAAAATTATTGAAAAGACAACACATTTTTTTTAGTTTTCAATAAATGTATTTATACGTAGATTATTAAATCCAATTGAAGTATGCGTACAGGTAAGGGTAACTTTAACGTGCTCCATCCCAATCGAGTTAGGATGGAGCTTCCATAAACACCTGTGAATAGCACCCAGGAGATCTTGTTTCATTTCAATATTATACCTCTCAAATAGTTTATTCATTATATTTTGATTTATTTCAAACTAATACAAATTTGGAATGGGTGGGCAGCAGTGCCCTTGCTCGAGCAGACTGAGTGCCTTCAAAGAGCTACATAGCGCCTCTAATGGTTTCTTCCCGATGACCAAAAAAATGTTTCATGATCATCCACGAGAAAATTAAATTTTATCAATAAAAAGCTTCTCAATATTTGTTGTCATTTGATATTATTAAACATATAACCAAAAATATTATTTCTAATTTTATGGAGAGCCGTTACCCTCGTTGTTGCGGTGGCCACTGGCACAACAGCCACAGCAACAAAATACTACTATTTTAATAACTTTATTAACAAAATTACAGTACAAAATATCACAGAGTACACTAATCTAGCAAAAATATTTTACATAAACTTAATAAGTGTCGATTTATTCTTCGAGTCGTATTCTTCATTCAATTTTCGTAATTCAAGGGCACATCGATTCCTTTCCGATAAGAGATCCAATTTGTTATATAAGAAGGCCTAAAAATTATTTTAATAATTAATTGATTAATTCAGATGAATAAACATGTCAATATAAAGTATTGTCAAATGCACAGAACACTTTGAAGACATACAACATAAAAAATTATTTTTTTTTTGGAAAATTTTTGAAAAAATTATTTTTTTAAATTAAACTGATCATTTTTTAACAAAAAAAATGTATAAAGATTGAACAAAAGTATAAAAAGCGTTGATAATTAATTAAATAAATCTTTTTCTCTATTCCATCTCCGTTTCCATTAGTTTTCTGTACCTTGACAACTTTTCCTTCGTTTTTTCTGTTGGTAATTATTCTTCTTTGTATCTCAATTTATTTATTTATTTACCAGAAAAATACAGAAAATACTCTGTCTACAGAGGTACACAAAGGTACCTGTACGTAGTTCTGGTGTCCCTTAATCTAGACTTACTAAATCTAAAACTTATATATTACTTAATTTGAATTAATATAATTTGCCAAAATTAATGTCAGCCCCTTTTCTATACATTTATAAACTTACTTTTAATCAAATAATTATTTATAAAAAGTTTATGCATTTTAAAATCTCAAAGTTTTGATTTTTCTGCATAACAGTTGCCCAGTTCTCTTCTAGTTTTATCCTACATGTTTTTTTTCCAATTTTCCCTTTATTTGTAATGCTGTTTGAGCATTGAATATTAATTTAATGAATGCGTTTCATTTATTTTTTAAAATTCCTGTTCTAGTTTTTGTCAAACCAATTAAATACTTGCGTTAACTTTTTACATCATTTATTTTTAGAATTTGTTGTATTTTTCGTCAGATAATTGTTTATAACTGTATATATAACTGTATTTGTATGCAGTTTTATTGGCTTTTTCTTCGCCGATCACTCCTTTCACAATCCTAAATTTCAGTACCTCCTATTAAGAATACAAATATGAATACTTCGCAAAGAAATTACAGAGAATATTGTTACGGGCTTATCGGTTCGATTGATTACACTTATCGAATAAGACCCACTTTATTACTGAACTCAACAATTTACAATTAACTCACTTCTACTAACTCACTAATTGCACTTGCTTCTAACTGACTGACTCGAGGGAAAACTGACCGCCTTTTTATAGTTTCGGCCCGCGTCTTCCAGAACTTTCGGCAGATAAGGCTTATCCAATGCCGAAATTTCTGGAACGCTTATCTGCCGTTTGTTTCGTTATCGCGGTCGCTTTCCCCTTATCAGAACCTTCTAGAAACTTTTTTTTATTTACTAAATTCTACAATTCTATTCTAAATCCTATTTCGTCTATTTACATTGCGTTACAATATATAACTGTATGTCTGATGACGTACAGTCATAAACAATTTGAAGAGAATTTGTGCATTTCAGAAGTGACTTGCTAAAGTGAGTTTATAGGTTGATTTGTTCCTCTCTTAAAAATTTGAATAACAATGTTTTCCTTCATTTTCTATTTTTATTAAACATTTCAAATGTGTTCCTAATGCACAAACCATTTATTAGATTCGAAATTTGGAAACCAATTTTCGAATCTAATAAATGTTCAAACCTATCGGTCTGTGCATTAGAATCCTCGTCTTCTGGGAACTTTCCTAGAAAGCAACCGCTTCGCTAAGTGGCAGTGTTTCAACTGTTGGTAGTTCAGCTACCTATGATTCACTATACATAGGGATGCAACATCGCCCAAAAAAGCATCGATGTTTGAACATCGATATTTTTTTCAATGAAACATCGATGTCTCAAACATCGGTATTCGGTATCGATACATCGATGTTTTTCCAATGTTTTTTAAATACTTAATTGCGAGTTTAAGAAGTCAAAATTAGTGTAAAGTGTAAAAAAGACATCAATTTAAAGACATCAATTTAAAGACATCAATTTAAAGACATCAATTTAAAGACATCAATTTAAAAAGACATCAATTTAAAAAGACATCAATTTAAAAAGACATTTTTTTTTAGAAAATTCGAGTTTAATTGCTATTTCGACTTTCTCTCGAAATTCGGTGATTACAGTTGAAATTTCGACTTAATCTCGAAATCTCGACTATATCTCAGAATTTCAACTTTTTCCTCGAAAATACCACTTTTTCCTCGAAATTTCGCCATTAATCTCGAAATTTCGATTTTTTTCTACAAATTAGGAGATTATTTATTTTTTTCGCCAAATTTTTATAGTAAACTCAAAATCTACGTTTTTTGAACCGAAAGATTAACGTTTTGAAAAAAAATTAGACATTTTGAGATTACTGACCTACATTTAGAAGTTAAACTCAATACTTTAAAAATTCCCACTTTAATCTCAAATGTTTATAAAAAATCATCGATAAAAATTCAAGGTTAAATGCTGGATTTGAAGAAAAAGTTCAAATTTCGAGAAAAAACCAACATTTATAAAAATAAAATTTGGTTTAATGCAAAATTTTGGAATTTTGAACAATAAAAGAAAATCAAAAATGTCAAAATATTTAAAATAACCAAAATTTTGAAAAAGAATTTAAAATTTTTAGGAACTTCGGAAATTTAAAAAAAATCGAAATTTTGATAACTCTTTTCAAAAAATTCAGGCAAAATTTTGTAAAAATGCCAAATTTTATAAAAATCGAAATTTAAAAAAAAAGCGAAGTTTTAAAAAAATTTCAAATATTAAAAAATTTTGGAGTGACACTAATGAAAACAAAAAAAGATTTCGAAATTTTTTAAAAAACAAAGTTTTCAAAAAAAATTCCAATTTTCGAAAAGTCGAAATTTTACCAGACGAATTTTGAATAGAAATTTTAAGTCACAATTTCGAAAAATATCGACATTTTCATATAAAGTCAAAATTTCCAATAAAAAGATTTCCAAAAATGTGGAAATTATGAAACAATATTAAAAAATGTTAAAACAAAATTTTGGAACAATTCAGTTTTCCAAAAAAGGTTAAATTTTTGAAGTCGAATTTATCGAATTTATCTGAAGATAAATTGTAATTTTGACCAAAGTAAAGTTTTTCAAGAAGAGTCGAAACTTTAAAAAAATATCAAAATTTCAAACAGGGCAAAATTTGGAAACAATGCAGAAAATTGAAAAAGAAATGTTAGAAAGAAAATCGAAATTTTCAAGACAATTGGAAAATTTTAAAAATGTTTACTTATTAACTTATTAATTTAAATCTAATTCTGAAAAAGTAAGAATTTTAAAAATATTCGAAATTTTGAGGAATAGCCAAATATTTCAAAAATTGGTGAAATTTAAAAAAAGCGTTTTGAAAAAATCTGAATTTTCAAACAAGTTGAAATTTTAAAACAGTCTACATTAAAAAAAAATAATTGACAATTTAAAAAACATCGAAGTTTTCAAAAAATTTCTAAAGTTTTGATCAAAAAGTGAAATGTTTAGAAAATTACAAATTTTGGAATTTTAAAAAAATAAAGAGATTTTAAAAATGTCGAAATTTTTAAAGAAGCCACAATTTTGAAAAGAAAAGAACATTTTATAGAAATCTTTATCAAAATTTTGAAAAATGCTGAAAAGTTCATATAAAATTAAAATTTTTTCAAAGAAAATGCCGGATCTTCTAAAACAATTCAAAATATTTAAAAAAACTCGAAATTTTTAAAAAAAGTCAGCGTTGATTTTGTAAAAATGCCCAAGTTTTAAACAAGCGAAGGGGCAACATTTTAAAAATTCGAAATTGTCAAAGGAATTGAAAATTTCTTAAAAAAAGAAATTCTCAAAAAAATTTAAATTTTCGAAAAAATAAAAATTTTGAAAAACACGAAATCTGAAAAAATATCAAAATTTTTAAGTCGAAATTTCTAAAAATAGTCGACATTTTTGTAAAAAGTTCAAATTTTTAACAAAAAGTCAAGATCTCCAAAAAAGTGTGTATTTTGAAAAATTTGAATTTTCTAGAACAGTTTTTTGAGCCAAAGTATACCTTTGAATTTGAATTTTTCGAACAAAGCAGACATTTCGAAATTACAGACATACATGAAAGAAAAACTTTAACATTTAAAAACTAAAGTTCCACTTTAAACTTAAAAAAAAACTTAAAAAATGTTTGAATTTTAGATAACAGCTTCTCAAATATTCCAAATTTGGAAATTAGGTTCTAAATTTTGGGAATTCTGTTTTGGTTTTAATTTTAAAATTTTTATTTTCAACTTAAAATTGATTTATTTCTAAAATTATTTATCTTTTCTATGAAAATTTCCACTTTTTGTAGAGGTTTTGGGAAAAAAGTTCAACTTTCGGAAAAAACTAGGAAGGATTCCAGATTTCTAAAAAAATTTTGAATTAAAAATATGCAATTTTCAAATTTAATCATGGAATCTCGATAACTGTTTACTCGAAACAGCTTCTCAAATATTCCAAATTTGGAAATTAGGTTCTAAATTTTGGGAATTCTGTTTTGGTTTTAATTTTAAAATTTTTATTTTCAACTTAAAATTGATTTATTTCTAAAATTATTTATCTTTTCTATGAAAATTTCCACTTTTTGTAGAGGTTTTGGGAAAAAAGTTCAACTTTCGGAAAAAACTAGGAAGGATTCGAGATTTCTAAGAAAATTTTGAATTAAAAATATGCAATTTTCAAATTTAAACATGGAATCTCGATAACTGTTTACTCAAAACAGCTTCTCAAATATTCCAAATTTGGAAATTAGGTTCTAAATTTTGAGAATTCTGTTTTGGTTTTAATTTTAAAATTTTTATTTTCAACTTAAAATTGATTTATTTCTAAAATTATTTATGAAAATTTCCACTTTTTTGTAGAGGTTTTGAATTAAGGTACGAAATTAACAAAATTGAATGTTCGAAAAAAGGAAAAAGAGTCAGCTGATTTTGTAAAAATGCCAAACTTTTAAAAAGCGAAGTTTTGAGTTCTACGAATTTTCAAAAGGAGACAAAATTTTGGAAATTCAACATTTTTGAAAGAATGCGAAATTCTGTCTCGTTTCGAAAATTAGAACGACTCAACTTTTAATTTTCAAAAGGATACAAAATAATTTTGAAAGGATACAAAATAATTTTGAAAGGAAACAAAATTTTGAAAATTCAAAATTTTTAAAAGAATTCGAATTTTTTTAAAAAGCGAAGTTTTAAAAAAATTTAAATTTTCGATGAAATAGAAATTTTGAAAAACAGACGAATTCTGAAAATATATCAATAGACGAAATTTTGAAAAATATCAACATTTTTATAAAAAGTTAAAATCTTCAACCAAAAGTGAAGATTTCCAAAAAAGAGGAATATTTTGAAAAATTTGAATTTTCTAAAAAAGTATTTTGATCCGAAGAGTACGTTTGAAGTTTAAATTTTTCGGGCAAAGCAGACATTTAGAAATTACCAACATACATGGGAGAAAAATTTTAACTTTTAAAAGTTAAACTCGAAATTCTAAAAATTTGTACTTTAAGCTTAAATATTTTTAAAAAGTGTTCGAGTTTTCGATAAAAAATCAAGGCGAAAGTCCGGATTTGGTAAGAAAAATTGAAATTTCGGAATAAAACTAAAATTTATAAAAATAAAATGTAGTTAAATACAAAATTTTAGGAAAGATTCGAGATTTCTTAGACAATTTGGAATTGGAAAATATGCAATTTTCAAATTTAAACATGAAATTTTGATAAAAATTTCCATTTTCTGATAGTAGATATGAAGAGTTGTTTACTCAAAAATTGACAACTTGTCAAACATTCCAAATTTGGAAATTAGCTTCTAAAAGTTTGAGAATTTTGTTTTGGTTTTAATTTGTAAATTTTTATTTGTAGTTTGAAAATTGGTCTATTTCTAAAATTGTTTATCTTTTTTATATATATTTCGACTTTTTTAGGAAGATTTGACTTAAAATACGAAATTAACAAAATTAAAAATTCGAAAAAAGGCAATTTATGTACGAAAGTTGTTTTAAAAGAGGTAAAAATTTAAAGTTTAAACTAGAAATCTTGATAAAATAAGAATTTTCTGTTTTCCCCAAAATATAAGAAGTTAAATATTAAATAAATAATAAATAATTGTGGAAACTCAGTTTAGGTTTTTGAATTTTGCAATTATTACTCAAAAAACTTTGCTAAAGATTTTCATTTTTCTTTCAAAATTTGGGGTTTTCATAAATTGGCAAATAAAATTATCTAAATTGTATTGGTTGTATACCTGCGGCATATAATTTCAACTTTAATTTATTAAATATACGCTGCTCCCATCAAACGATTAGTTACAAAATTGTGTGGTCGTTTGTACCATCAATATTTATTCTGTGCAACATATGGCGCTAATTCCACCGCAATGCGATACATCGATTTTTCAAACATCGTTTATAAAGTTTTTTTTAATTTATTTAACATTTCTTCGGCCCAGTTTGGAAATATTTAAATTTTTATGGTTTGTTGACAAACTGGGCCGAAGAAATGTTAAATAAATTGAAAAAAACATAATATTTCCGGTCAATAAGGGTCTACCATGAAACTGAACGATGTATCGATTTTTTTTTTTGCTTTACCATCGATGTTAAAACATCGATGTTTACAAACGATACATCGATGTTTTCAAAACATTGAAATATCGTTTGCATCTCTAACTATACACGCCCCCTGGAGGGCTGCATGAATTTGCAATCTATTGTATTCTACTTGCATTCCAAATATGTGGTTAAAATTATTATTCAATTAATAATAATAATTACATTATTACTAAAATACCCTACATTTATCAAATATTAGTACATTTAATTAGGTTCAATTAAAAAATTGCACCTACCTGCAAATAAAGGATATCTTTCACCCTATAATATGCCTCAATTTTGTTAAAATTATCCTTAGCTTTGTTTAACATTTCCACACATGCAGAAATGACATTCTGTCTCTCGGGCCACTCCATTTTCTCTGAATCAGCAATTAAACATTTTGCATACAACAGAATGGCTCTACCTCTATCGTAGCATCCTCCATGTGACAAAATTTGTATGATACATTTTTCGATAACTTTCAGTGCTTGACTGCTCATACCCAACGATAATTCTATATGAGCTATAAGTAGCTGGATGTAGGCTGTGTGATATTCTAATTGATTCTTAACATAAGTATCAACTAGGCACGTGTTGAGTAATTCCATGATTCCGGTTGGAACAGAATTGGGGAAACTGCTCGCAATTTGAATTTCGGCTAAAAGAATTTGTGCTCTAACATGATGATATCCCTTGTATTTATGCTTGTTTTCGGACTGAAAAGCGTTAATCAAGATATTAACGCATTTTTCTGCTTCTTTATAATCTTCTTTATATAAATATAGTTCCGCAAGACGTAAGTAACCCTCCCATTCATCTAAGACTGTTATCTTTTGAGCTGCCGATTCTGCTTCGTTCCAATTTTCATGATGCATAGCCATTGTGAAAACCAGTAAATTCTCAGATAACATCCAAATGTGACAATTAGGTTCATTTGGAAATCTATCTTTTGCAAAACATAATAATGCTTTCGATAAAACGTAATCGCCTTGTACACAAAGATTGTTCGCAATATTACATATGGAAAGACAAAATCCTTCCCCATATAAAGCCTTGGATGGTTTTGGATTGTCTATATTTAAGTAAAATAAAAGCTGATTCCATAAAAGAGACATCTCTGTTTTTCCATAAAACTGCCACAAACTCGATTTTACAGCATAACTATTTGATATCAAATCCCTGTGGTTGTGTTGTAGATTTATTATATCACTCTTTGTCATTGTCTAAAAGAAAATATATGAAAAGTTGTTTATTTTTAAAATTGTTTGATCTTAGACAGTACATATGACTAATAATATACACACAAAATATATCTAAATAGCAAAATAAGATAAGCTAAGAGGCTAAAGTAATAAGAAATTCATAAAATCAGCAATGATTATGATTTAGCATTCGAGGGGAAATCAAAGCTAAACAGGTATTCTTCGGATAGGTTTTTTAGAAGTATTTCAGAACATCGAACCGCAACATCTTTTTTATAGTTGAGTTGCGATATCAGAAGTGGGAGAAACTCCTTCGATCGATTTTGTTGTCAACAACATGCGTAGGTAAATCACAGCAGTTGTCAACATTTTCAAATAAAAGTTAAAATACAAAGAGGCAAAAGTTTGAACAAAACTTTGGATTCTTTGCTAAATATTTAGTTTAACGTTGTAAAACAATAAAGTCTAACTTTTGGAAAGAGTATCTTTTTTTTCTTTACTTTCTGTTAATTCAAATAATTACTGGTAATTTCAAGTTGTTAGTTCCTGTAACACTTAACTAAATATAAATGAAAGGGTTCTTAATAAAGACTTTGTTAAAAATGAGCAAATAAAAACCTTAAACAGGAAAATATTCCAACAGCTGAATTCAGTGCTACTGCTGTTAATTCAATTACATTTTCTGAAAATTTCAATCTACCTCAAAAATTTGATATGCATTTCCAGACACCAGACAAGCCAATTGAACAAACGTTTGTATGCCCAGGGATGTTGTATAGGATAAAGAGAGTTCGAAGCTTTTTAGTACAGAATGTTCAATTAATTTATCCTTATTAATAATTGTTAATCTGTACAACCAGGAAAGCGCATGTTGTAAACAAATATTATCATTTGCTTCTTGGGATATCTTTATGGCTTCCTTAAGTGAGGCTAGCGCCTCTTCACTAAAAACGAACAATCAGTAAATCGATAAAAGTAAACATTATCATAACTTCTTTGTCCAACTTACTAGTGACCAAAATGATAATGCAATACGGCCAAATTTAATGCAGCAAATCGGTAGTTCTTGAGTCTGTCTTCGGAACTCGCTTTAAAATCTGCAATATTGCTTCTATCAAAGAAGTGATAAAGGCTATCAACAGCTCCACAATACTCCTTCACTCTTAAATAATTTAAGTAGGATAAAAAATGCTAAAACAGAACATAATAATGACAAAATATTTTATGTTTTTGACTTTATCTATGTTACATTTCTTATATTTTAAGATGACAAATGAGCAATTAAACAGTTAAACGTGCTTAAAATTGAAAATATGTACAACCACAACCTTCCTTGGCCTCATCAGAATGGTACGGTGGTTGTATACACTTCCAACTTAAAGCCGTTAGTCAGTCGTATAAGTATCCAAGAGAGTATACCCCCATTGGGTAACTTGTAACTGACTTTTAACTGTTTATCACGCAAACATTTTCGCTACATGCTAATTGAAGCATTCTTCTCTGCTGAGATAATAAGCCTCGCATATACGAATATATACAAGTTTATTACGATGCAATTGAAATCTAATTTCATTAGAATCTAATGGAAGCTAGATTGCAATTGCGTAATATTTTAGGGTGTCCAGATTTGAGAAAATAAAATACTTACAGCTTCGGCTAAATCTGGATTCGTTTTTAGTAAGTTGGAAATTATTTTCTGCAAATCGGGATGATTAATAGCTTTTTCTTCATTATTGCTTATAAGGGCAGCTTGAGTTGCAATAAATAGTTCTGCTTGTCGCCTAGTCCATATATTCCTACCTGTATTCCTAAAAATCGTATTTCATTAAAACAATTTCAATAAAATATTTCTATAAATAGTAATCGGACTAGTGAAGTACAAGGTTACTTATACTTTACAGTTTTAAGAAAATGAGTTGGACACATTCAGTAATTTGGCCCTAATGACAGTCACCAAAATATACTGTACACATGGCTTATTCCTTATTTCATTTAATTCCTGTTTCTAACGAGTTCAAAAAGTGAAACTTGGAGGAAATAAAATTAACATTATTTTGCGTTATTTATCCCATATTTAAAGCAATTTCCAAAAAACATACCAATCATCGACATCAACATTTTTCTTCTTATTATCCTCTGGAATTCCCAAATCATATCTTTTATGCCACTTTGAGCAATATCTCTGGAACGCATGGGATATTTCCGTTACTTCAGAAAATGATAGTTTTTCAAAGTTTACTATCAGTCTTCTTAAAAAGTATCCTTAAATTTAATTCTTTTATCTACAAATATGTACTTTTCACCAGCGCTTACCAACTACACTGCTCTTACTAATGAAACATTTGTTAAAATCAGTCGGTGGTGCATTATCGTTAAAAGTCATAACTCTATTCAAGCTATCGATAATATCGACAAGATTTCCAGTTCCACTATTATTAAGAGTCGCCAATAATCGTTCAAAAGATATAACGACCGTCGCAGCTAGAGTATATTTTTCAGACATAATAAGGTTCCATAATTCGTCAAGTAGTAGATCAGGACTCTGAATCAACCTTATTATTAAGACGCTAAAGTCGCGTCGATATTTAGCCTTTAGAATCTCATTCGTACAGTCTTTGAATTCATCTAAAAATTTGAAAGATTTTAACATGTCGGTCGCTAATTAATATGAACTTACCACTATCCCTAAACTGACAAAAACACTTAATTAGTATTGCTACTGTTAATCTATGTGGTGTTATAACATCCTGTTTATCGTTTTTACCAAAGTTTGTTACCTCTTTAAGAAACACAGACATCTTTTTTTTTTATTTGGAAACAATACAAATCATTCAAAACTGCCCCAAAAACTAGTCATTCTAACAGTAACAATTGATGATTGAAAGGAAAATTATTAAATTATTGCATAGGACAAGACTTCAAACATTTATAGTCCTCTTGCCTGAGAGGTTATGTCATTCTATGTGTAGCGAATTTGATCGATATTCATCGATGGTGAATGAACATCGATGTTTAGTGGAAAAACATCGATGTTTTAATATCGATGTTAAGTTTTCGATAATATTGACACATCGATGTTATGAGAATAAAATCGGAACATCGATATCGATACACTCTAAGTCTAGGGCTAGGCCATCTAGCGTGATTAGGTGTAACAAATGTTGCTGATTAATGTTGTTATTAGTATTTCACCTTCACCCAATTTACACTACTTGTCGCTGATCGATGTAACCAAATTAAAACTAATAAAATAAAAAACTGCTAATTTCAAGCCACGGTCAATTTTTTTTCTTATCTAATGCCGGCTCTTCACTGTTGCCGGGACAGCACGAGACAACCTGAACGCGGGAATGTAGAAGGTAATCTCGCTTCCGGAGACTATATTTAGTTTCTCTATGCTCGCTTCGATTCGCTTCATCTCTGTTCGTCTCGGATGTGCTCTATGTCGAGTCGGTTTTTTGGGCACGAGTCAAAGGAAGCAAGCACTACCGGGGAACGAGAACTACTACTTCAACCATACTCTCGTGTTCTCTTTTGTGTTTATTGACTGTTGAGGTTAGATTTTTGTTTGACACTTGTTTTTATTGTATAAATTAATGAATTATTATAATAAGTATATGCACAATTCGCTGCAACAGCAGCAACTTCGACTACATCCATGATGCAGAATAACCTACATATGTTCTGTGATACCTACAGCTATCTATTATACTCAATACGAGAGTGTGTGGGGAGTGTTCGCATTTCATTTTCCTGTCAAATGTCTTGCCGAGAGTGAAGAGCCGACATAAGAGTAAAGTGGGAGCGAGTATTAAAAGTTAATTTTTTTTTGTAATGAAACTTCGAAAACGAAATAACAGGTATAGTAAATGTACCCCGATATTGTACTCTATGTCTGTCCAGTAAACTTAATTTTTTGCAGTAATGTAACCCAACAATCTTCCATGAATTTGCTTACGTATACCTTATAATAAAATGGATTGTTTTTTTTTACCTAAAACATCGATGTTTTCGGACATCATTATTTTTATTCTTCATGGTAGACCCTTATTGACCGGAAATATTATGTTTTTTTCAATTTATTTAACATTTCTTCGGCCCAGTCAACAAACCATAAAAATTTAAATATTTCCAAACTGGGCCGAAGAAATGTTAAATAAATTGAAAAAAAACATCGTTATTTTTCTTTCGATATTTATCGTACATCGATACTTTTGCAACGATGTTGATATTGATGTCAATATCGATGTTTTTCTAATATCGATCATCCCTAGGCAGAAATAGAACCATCCACCTCAGATCCATTAGCTCCAGTGCAGCAGGAGCGGCAACACTGCAAGACTGTGAAGTGACAGCTTACAAGTTTGACGGTTGACACTTGGAACGACGCAAGGCTCTCTCTATGATTACGACTCGAGTTTCACGTGTCGAACTGAAATTCACGATCAGACATTTTATTTGTTAATAGTTCTAGTTAATTATAATGTAGTAAGTTAGAATAAATTAATTTCTACTACGTTAGTGTGCATTATTTGCGTCGCGTAATAGCAAGATGCCACAGTCTTCTTGCCTGAAAGGTTATGTCATTCTATGCACAAACCACAACACACATTGTTAGTGGTTTATGATTCTATGTACCCAAATATTCTTCGCGATTTTATTCTGAGCAAAAAGATAGAACATGGGTGATTGGCGAGTATTACGCACGAATGAACGAATCGCTATGCACGGGTTAAATTGGTGTTTATTTAGCCGAGCACAGCTGATCACATGCGCATTGCGGCTCATCACCCCGTGTGAAGCCTGGCGAGAAAGCGAAGTCTTTTCCACCTACAACGCGGAACTGGGCCATATAAAAGTATTACATATATGGCTCCACGTGACTGGATATTATAGGCAACTAAACGTACACTGATGTATGAAATAAAACATAAAAACTATAACTGGCCAATGTTCCCTGCCTATCAGTGGCGCATCCAATCTAGATCCCTACTTTTTAATGAGGGCTTCCCGAACGCACCCATCAGTGTTGCCATATCTTTTGAAAGCTAAATTCCGTACATGCGCAGTTAAAATTACCGCATTTACAAAAAAATTACCCTATGCCATTTTATTACCTGTTACCTGTCTTAAAAACTTTAATTTATTAGATGTACACGTTACACGCATATTAATAGATACACCACGAAACTTTAAAAACAGCTTATTTACTTTTTTTGAAGTAAAAAATACAAATACGAAATTTATTTACGAAGGCGTTGAAAAGATGTCGATTCAAAGAAAAAACTTCGAAAATTTGGAGAAAACAGTCGGAATTGCGACTTTATAGTCGAAATTTCGACTTTAAACTTGAAATTTCGATTTTTTTTCCCGAAATTTCGAGTTTTCCCGTTAATTTCTCGTTTTCTCAAATTTTCGAATTTTTGCTCAAAGTTTCAGGATTAAACTCTATGGTTAAGTTATACTTTCGAGAAAAAAATGAAATCTCGACAAAAAAACTCGAAATTTCGAGGAAAAAGTCGAAATTTCGGGATTAAAGATAAAATTTCAAGCACCAAGTTAAGATTTTGAGAAGAAAGACGAAATTTCGGATTTTATAGTCCAAATATGGAGACTAAAGTTAAAATTTCGAGAAAAACTCTGTATTTGTTAAAACAATTTTTTTAAATCGATGTCCTTTCTACGCCTTCCTACCTTATTTTCCTCTAGACCCCGAGATTAAGGTCAAAAAGTTCGACTTTAATCGTGCAATTTAAAGAAGTCGAAATTTCGAGTTTAAAGCCGAAATTTTTAGAATGATATTTCAAGTTTTAAGTCGAAATTTAATAATTACAGTCGAGATGTCGACTTTGAGCTCGAAATTTCGACTTCTCTTGCGAAAATTCTACTTTAATCTTAAAATTTCAAGAAAAAAGTCGAAATGTTGGTAAACAAAAAAGAAATTACGGAACGCACCCTACTGCCAACTATCAATATTAAAATGTAAGTGGTATGGTGGGGCGCAACTGTCATTTGCCTAACCTAACCATAGAATATAAAAATTTTGGCTTTAAGCTCGAAATTGGAGAAAAAAAAATGAAATCTTGTGAAAAAAAGTTGAAATTTTAGGATTAGAAGACGAAATTTTAACTTTATCCACGAAAATTTGTGAAAAAAAGTCGAAATTGCAGAATAGTCGAAACTTCTAGTTTAAACTACATTTGTTAATGTCCTTTTCACGCTTTCGTAAACAAAACTAAAATACATAATTAAGTCTTTTTACCTTTATCAAAATTAGCTGAAAATTTGGAAAATGCCAAAATGCTTAAATTAAAAAAAAAACGAAATTGTCGATCAAATTGAAAGGAAAAAAATTGAACATTTTTTAAAAAAGACGAAAATTTTAATTAGGACTTTTGGAATAAGAGAAATTTTTAAAAATGACAAAATTTCAAAAATAAAAATCGAAATTAAATAAAGTATGTCAATCGACATTTTGAATAAAGTCGAAAAATTGAAATACAAATCTTGTCCCCTGAAATCAAGACAGATTAAAAAACACAACAAATGTTGCTCTAGCGAGTTTCGATAGCCAAGCTATCATTTTCAGAGATACTCTGAAGATGATAGCTTAAACATTATTTAGTAACTTTCATTTTTAATAAACATCAAATGCCTTTGTGGATAAATCTTTATTTACTTTATCAACATAATACTTTTTTATCTGGAAAGGTACTTTAACCACTTAATGCACGAACTTGTGCCTGACTCAAGCGCTCGTTTCTAGCAAATTTTGAATATGCTTCCGTCTCATATGAGCGAAGATATTACGTTGCAGACAAAATTTTATATGCCCGTTTGTGTAATATATTCATCATAAAAACTAATTAATGTATATTCATGAAACTAAATTAGTGAAAATAAACGGATCATTTTTTGAAAGAAAATTCCAAATTAATGTGCATTAAGTGGTTAATACAACGTTTTATTATAAGTAGGAAGCAAATCAATATAACAAAATGTTCAGCATAGTTGCAGAATTTTTTTGAAATTACAATACAATTAAAATATTCTGTTCCAACTGAAATCAACTCTCGTACTGATGTAGTGAAGTTTATTTTGTCCTGTTGTAATCCTTTCACATAACTTCTGTGTTATAGTAGACGCAATGTCCCTTTTTCGCTTTATAATCTTCAGCAGAATCCCAATATCCACTGTTTTTCAGCAATAGAATCCCTGAATAGAGCTGATCCTGTAGACATTAGGACAAAAGCAAAATTTACAAGCCCTTAAAGAACCACATATCCATCTTGAACACTACAAACGAAAGAAAACACGACAATAATTTCGTATTGTACTGTTAATAACAAACCTGAACTTGTTGGAACATCGCTTTGATGTTTCGGGTAGTAGGAATCAGTTCTCGAAACCAACAGGAATTTTAAATTTTTGCTCCTCGAGGTAGGCACGGGATGTACAACTTTTTATAATATCGAATACTTTTTCTTCTAGAAAAGACTCTGTTGATAATGTAAAAAATAAGGCTAACTGGAACGGATGCAGTACGAATTAGGGGCCCTCAATGTATTCTTCAGGGACGCCAAGTATTCTTTTATGGAATTGTGGCTGAATGTAGCCAAATTATGTATGTGAAAGAAAACGGTGCTTTCAGTTTCAAGAACGTCGTGTTCGTTGGCCTCATCTAAAAAATAATTTAAAGTATAAAAAAAAATAGGACAGGAAAAAATTAAAACTAGGAAATATGTTGCAGTTCGAACACACACTAGTAAACAAGTCGCTTAGGAAATATTTGAAAATAAATTATATCAAAGCGATCTACTTTATTATATTTGTGGTTGGTGGATACTTGTATCGTGTGGAAACGAATCTAATATTTATTGATAATAATAAATATCCTCTAATGTTAACAGTTTTACTGCGTATTGGTAACGTGTGATGGAGATGCGTGATGGTCACGCGAAATCCTATCCAAACGCTTAATGCGCCTACAACAAACAAAATTGCATCATTAGGCAATCCATAATTTCGAATTTTGTCTAGTGGTTTCTTTCACAATTTGGTAAAAATAACATTTTCAGATCTCTTTCACCGTAAACAGCCTGTATAAATTGCATGCGCGCGAAATCGTTGACAGAGTTGACCGGGGATTCTCACTATTACATCATATTGTATTGACATTTATACGTTAGGTTATTCAGTAATAAATCGGCGGTCAAAGTGTTCGGATGATACCTATCGCGACGGGTGTAGGTAGTCGACTTTCTTCCTCATTAGTTAATGTGCCAGGTACCGCACATACCGGTGCCAGGTATGCGCGGGAGAGTACAACTCTTGGTGTCCCTAATCCGTGCTCAACAAAGCATGTCGTCACCTTTAAGGAGTATGTATATACAACGTTTTCTTTTGTGGAAGTTTGTTGCCTGATGGCTATAAAAGAACTGCTAACACCTCATCGCTTTTGCACAATTCCTTCACTTATTGATTGCCGATTCGCGCGCGTAAACAATGGTCGTGGTCCCATGAAGATGTATCGGTAAGTTTTCTATTTGTCTATTTGCTTGCTTTATATTTAGTTTTATTTCTTTTAAGTTCAATCCACTCGCAAGGGGCAACTCCATTATGCCTCCAGGGTAACCGTGAGTAGTATGTGGAAACGAGCATTATTTAACACAAAATTTTAATTCGTAGTTTTATTTTTTTACAGTTAAATTAACTAACAAAGGGCAACACCATTATGACTTCAGACTACTGTCAGTAAGATGTGAAAACAAGTATTATATAACATTAAATTTTAATTTGCAGGTATTATTGTCTTATAATTATGCATGCAGCCGTTTTAAATTTGTCTTTGTTTGCAGATCGTCACAGGTAGGGAATAATTTTTATATTTTGTATTTATGTTTCTTTACATTGATCTTTTCCTGTGTATTTTCGAATATTTCTAATTTTTATTGTTAATTTGTACATTGCTCTTATTTAATGTAGTATGAACAGAATTTGTTATTTATTTATTTCAGCTTTCTAATGATCAAGTTCCTTTTTAATTAGGTTATATTAAACATTGTTTTCCAATCATCAAGAGGATTTTTTTAAATTTCATTTCAGCATTTATTTTCAGCTGGTATATTCTACCAATAGTTTCTTTATTGTTTTTGTATATTGATTGTTTAATTACAAACGTATGATATTTACGTTTTCTTTTTGTTGTTATTTTTAATTTAATTAAATGTTCTGTTACCTTGTCCATATGTATGTATATTTTATAGTTTCAATGTTGACTTGTTTAATGTTTGTTATTATTTAATTACACTATTGTACAGAATACGAAATCGATTTCTTATTCTTTTGTGTCTAATGTATTTTATATTTTTATTTCGACAATTCTGTACATTAACCTTCATCTTTGTTAAAGATTGTGGCCACTCTCTTAAAAAAAGGTTTTGTTATTTATTTAATTAGCATAATTAAATGTTATTTGCTGTTACCCATTTGTCTTATTCTGTTTACAGCTAACCAGTGATACCACCGAGCCTATACTTGGTACATTTGTATCTAGGATGGGTGAATGTTTCTCAACTTTTTGTTGTAGAAGTGAGTTGGAAATTCGGTATCACCTCCCGGAATTCCAAGAGACATAACCAGTGATACCACCGAGCCTAATACTTGGTACATTTGTATCTAGGATAGGTGAATGTTTCTCAACATTTTGTTGTAGAAGTGAGTCTTGAAAATTCGGTATCACCTCCTGGAATTCCGGGAGCCAAGAAAATACAACCAGAAGCCAAACTACCGCATCGAATAATCAACAAAGAGGTGAGTCTGGAAAAATTCGATTTATAAATCAAAAATATAAATAACTATACGTTATCTATTTAATTAGCGTAATTAAATGTTACCAATTTGTCTTATTTTGTTTAACAGCGACCAGTGACACCACCAAGCCTAGCACTTGGTACATTTGTCCCCAGGATAGGTGAATGTTACTTTACTTTTTGTTGTAGAAGTGAGTCTTGGAAATTCGGTATTACTTCCTGGAATTCAGGAAGCCAAGAAAATAAAACCAGAAGCTAAACATTGAAGAATCAACAAAGGGGTGAGTCTGGAAAAATTCAATTCGTAAATCAAAAATATAAATAACAATGCTTTAGATATCTACTTAATGAGCGTAATTAAATGTTATTTGCTGTTACCCATTTGTCTAATTCTGTTTAACAGCTAGCCACGACCAGTGATACCACCGAGCCTAATACTTGGTACATTTATACCAGGATAGGTGAATGTTTCTCAACTTTATATTGTAGAAGTGAGTCTTGGAAATTCGGTATCACCCCTCGGGATTCCGGGAGCTATGTGATACCTCCGAGCCTAATAGTTGGTACATTTGTATCTAGGATAGGTGAATGTTTCTCAACATTTTGTTGTAGAAGTGTCTTGAAAATTCGGTATCACCTCTCGGAATTCCGGGGGGTCAAGAAAGCCAGAAGCCAAACTACAGCATTGGAGAATCGAGACAGAGTGAATCTATCTTGTCATTTGATTCAAAACTAAATGTGTTTTCTACACTTTCAACAGATATTTATTTAACTAATGAGGGTTGCATTTCTTTTAGGACAAGATGTATAATTTTTCCATATAATTATTTCCTTAGTTATATTTTATTAACTGAAACGTCGTCGTGTTTGAATTTTGTTTCATATTTCTTCGATAATCTTTATTACTATTACTATATTATTATATTAAATTGTCTTATTCTCTTCAAATTCTGATTAACAAGCACCAATGACCAGTGATACAACTAAGCCTAGGTACATTTGTACCCAGGATAGGTGAATGTTTCTCAACATTTTGTTGAAGACGTGAGTCTTGGAAATTCGGTACTACTTCCTGGGATCCCGGGAGGCAAGAAAATAAATCAGAAGCCAAACTACTGAATCGAAGAATCAACAAAGAGGTGAGTCAGGAAAAATTCGATGCTTAAACCAAAAATGTAAATAACATCAGATAAAACTAATGATTTATAAAATGAAAAATGAAATTTTGCAGTGTTATATTTACAGATCACAGTCTGTTCTGTTGTCTATGTTATGTAAATTTTTCTTTGTTTGCAGATCGTAATTATCATTCTCCAATTTTTACATTTTGTATTCATGCTTCTTTATATTAATGTTTTTCTATATATTTTTAAACGTTTCTAATTGTTGAGTGTTAATTATACATTGGTTGTTATTTAATGGCATGTCATATGCAAGAAAAATAAACAGAATTTGGGTTCAAAACTCACTGTCAACAACGCGATTTTTTAATCCTATTACATGCCTTATAGCTTTATAGTGCTGTTAACATTAGAGCATATTGGTAACGCAAATTAGCGCGAAACCACAAGTTTTCCCCTTATCTAAAATCGTTCAACATGCCTAAAGAAGTTCTCACTTCAAAAATACAAACCTTGCAACAAGTTTTGTTGCTTCTACACTTTTGGTTTCCTGCACAAGTTCGACCACCATTTCTGGATTATTCAAATTTTCTCAATGCTGTCAAATAACTGAATCAAAATCTTTCCCAGTATGGTAAGCTTTACGTAAGCAGCCTGAGCTGCTTCTTCATATTTTCCTTCCTTTTCTTTAGCTTTGGCACACTCCTTGGCCCATGTAATTCATTGCTGCCCTTTCATATGTTTGACATTTTTCAAAAAGTAACGCAGCCTCCGCCAGCTGCTTTTTCTTTTCAAGAATTTCCAGGCATTCCCGTTGAAGATTCTTGTTATCCAATTCAATCGCCACACTCATTCCATGTCAACTATTATTACAATATATGGCGGTTCTAGAAATCACTTCCTTACAGATAAAAGTATGTTGTTCAAATTTTCTTGAAGACCTTTCTCGTAGTGGACATAATTGCTGCTGTAAATTAATAATAATGAGATTATTATATGACACTTAAACATTTTCTTACATAAACTCCAGCTGCTGTGCTCTTGACATTAACACTATCTTTATTCTGGTGTCATCTTTTTCGCTAATTGTAACGCTTGATCCAACTGAAGAAGATCTCGTCTCATTTCTAAAGCAGATTTCGGTTTATTTGAAGCTAAAAACCTCTCTTGGGCTCTATCGAAATCTTCCAAATACATGCAAATGTAACCACATAGCAATTTGTTGTCTTCAACGTTGAGCATTGTTTCTATAGACCAAACCGTGCAGATTTCTTCCAATTTTCTACAGACTTGAAGTGCTTAAAATTAAAATGTATTAATATGATTGATGAAGGATTAAACGGTGCGTTCATCTTATTACTAGTATTAAGTAAGTGTTCGCAATTAAAATGAAGTCTTTTTTTTTCTCAATATAACCATTTAGAAATTTTCATTTTTCTTTTTACTTAATAGTTCATATCTTTTTATAAAATTATGGTTATTTTGCAAGACATAAAAACTAATAATACATTTTTTTATGAAATTTTTGAAAGTATATTTAAATTAACTAAAAGATTTTTATCTAATATTCGAATTGTGGCAAAATACTCGTAACTGCTTGTATTAATAGATTATACTTTTAAGAGTTTTCTCATTCCAAATTTCACAAATTAAAAATGTCTGGAATAAACTTAAAATGTCGAAATGAAAGAAATTTCAAGTTCCTAAATGTAATTCAAGATGGTTACTTTAAGTTTAAAATACTGACATATGGATCTTTCAAGTATGAATTTCTAAGAAGATTTCTGTTCTTAAATTTAGTTCTTTCGCAAAATTGCGACCCTAATATGGAAATTTCGATATTTTTCATTTTTGGTTAAGTTTTAAGAAAAAAGTCAAAAATTTCCAGTTTAAACCGCAAATATCGTAAAGACATTAAAAACTGCCGAAAATTTTAACTTTATTTTTGAAATTTTGGGTACTAAGTCAAAATGTTGTGATTAAAGTCGTTATTTCGCAATTTGAGGAAAATATGCCTGATTCGTTACCTTATCGGGAGTGTAGGTAAACAGACTGGCTTCAGTCAAGCTGGATAAAATAGCTATATGTGGTTTACAAACTGAAGTCAATTGAGGGATACATTTAGAAAGCCTCCTTTGGTACAAACTGTTAGCAATTGACGGTCAACGCTGTAAATGACTGTCAACGCTCCACCTGATATGTTCCAAGCCAGCTTCTTGTGGTAACATTAAAACTGAGGATGTTTCGTGTAAATTTCCTTGGAAAACTAGCATCCCATACAGTAACATGTGAAGTTAAGATATTATTCCTAAAAAATCTCCATTACAGTCCCAGTCAAAACCAACACATACGCTAAAAATGAAACGCGTAAGTAATATACATAAATGCATCTATAAATTCTTTATTGTAGACTCTTATTGGTCGGAAACATTATGTTTATTAATGTTATTTAACATTTCTGCGATCCAGTTTGGAAATATTCAATTTTTTTAAACATTTTCACTAATAAAGATTTAAAGATTTCCAAACTCGATCGCAGAAATGTTAAATAAAATTAATAAACGTACATCTATAAAATTGTTCTTAACCTAGGCAGCCTAATGCGACCTTGAACTTGCCGATACCTATCAAAAATATTTACCATTGAATCCATACCAATAATAGCTAAGTAATTTCCGGAGCCGTTTTGCCAAGCTATGAAAATATCACCAGTTCCATGAGGCTGCTCTAGTCCAAAAAGTACCTACAAATGTAAACAACATTATTTATATAGCTTATATTGATTAGATGTGATAAAATTATTGCGTTTAAAACTAGAAGACCTCCCTAATTTAGAATAAAAACAGTTACCTTTTCGCTACCCATTTTAATTTTGTTCTTAAAAATACATTTTTGCTGCGAATGCAAACATATAAGATTTTTAAATGGCGTCTATTTGCAGTGTTGCCAATGGAACCACTAGATTCTACAAAAAATTTGACCTTGAAGGATAAATACATTTTTTTTACCTTCGGAGGGTAACTAAAACCAAAGATATAAAAAACCTTTCGATTGCCTTTAAAATAAAAATTTCTAACTAAGATTAAAAAAGAATTATCACCTTAGCTGAGAGCTATTTTAAATGGCTTCAAAGTTGTCGAGCAAAATAGTATCTTCGGGAAAATACATATTTTTTCATAAAATAAAATGAAAATTAAATTTTCTGAAGATTTTAGCGATGATTGCGATAGACTTTCTACTGTTGTTAACTGCTCTCTGTCAGATGGCACCATTGAATAAATTATTATGTACGTAAGTTTTTTAACAACTACTCGGTTTTTAAAAAATAAAATGTAAAAATTTGGGCGCCCTCAAAATTCCGCTACTTTATCGTCGTCGCCGCTACGCCGCTAAATACTTTAAAAGTCGCTACCACTGGCAACACGGATTTTCAAACAGAATGTTTCAAGAATTAAGATTTCGGTTGATATGGGTGCAAACATCTATTTGCACAACGAATTTTGATAAGAAATCAAAATGTTAGGGTGGCATCGCTGACCACTGGTGTGGATTTTCATGTAGATCTTGCATCCCTATTCGCAGTTAATGTCGTTGTCGATGATAAATGTATATTTGACATATGTCAAATTTTGCGGTGGTTCAAGGCCTATGGTTCAAGGCCTAAATAGCATAAAGCAATTTTACAAATTTGGATGGCGGCGACTGTACGCGTTGATTGAAAACTTTATTCAATCAACGCTGTACCGTTGATTGAATATTCAATCAACGGCTGTACCAGAGACTAAATAGACTGAACCTAACACGGTAAGCAGTGAAGCCAGTTGAAAGCCTGGCTAAAGCCTAGCTCCATCTAGCTCGCAACGCCCTCATATTATTTGACAGACCTTTGCGAAGATAACATCGGCTTTTTTTAAAGAAAATGGACTGTAAATATGGGGAAGTGTATTGTGGATCATTGTTGAAACCTCAGTGAACACATTAGTGAAGGAAAATCAAGAGTTTCATTCTTTGGGTAGGTAAAAATAAAATATATAAATATTCAATTATCGGCGTGCGCGCGTCGCCATTTCACTGCAATCATGACGTGTTTACAGCACCGGCTTAACAATATTGTACACAGGCGTCGCGTATTGAAAGAAAATTATTTTACTATTAAACCAAGATGTCTTTGAAAATAGTTCTCCCGAACTTTTACCAAAAAGCGCTTATAAAAATTATCCTATTGCTCCAAAAGCCCCTAATTCTAAAATTTCATCTAAATCGTTACAAGCGTTACGCGGCAAGTTTCGTATTTATAAATTTTACTTAATCCGACCATATCAAAGAATAGTGGAATGCACCTCCCCACTTCCCCGGATTTTAGCTTCAACTGTACGCATGAGACAACATTGAAACGTCCAGTCTATTTAGTCTCTGGGCTGTACGTAAAAAGGTGTCTAGCGTAAACGTACCTTTAGTTTCTCCAACCTCTATGGTTTGTATTCTTTGAATTCGAGTTGTTTTGTGATTCTCCAGCTGTCATCTGTCACGATTCAACGTTCGTGGCTAAAGGTTATATTTGTCTGTCTAGCCGTCAAGTCTAGTTTGTAATCTATCTTAATTTTATTTTACAATGTTATCGTTATCAATTAGTTAGCACTCTGCCAACCGCTTGGCTTGTGTGCGGTATAAAATTTCGCTCCTCTCCCATGTAACGCAGTTTTAGTGCGTCAGTATCGTACATCATTCATTCGTATGGGGTAATTCATCGTTTAACATCGAAACAAAATGATACAGAAATATGGGCCTGTCATGCAAGCCTTCTTGGGCACACTTTTCACCTGGGGCTTAACGGCGGCCGGCGCCGCGTTAGTACTTGTCATACGTGGCTCGCAGGTTAGTATATCCGTTTAGTGGAGATCGCGTAACACATTTGGTTAAATTTTTTAGAGAAAGTTACTGGATTGTAGTTTGGGCTTCGCCGCGGGAGTGATGACGGCGGCTTCCTACTGGTCGTTGTTGTCGCCAGCTATCGAAATGGCCAAAGTGTCCAGTTATTATGGGGCGAATGGAGAGTACGCCTTCGCGCCGGTGGCTCTGGGATTTCTATTGGGATCGCTTTTTGTGTATGGGGCCGATATTCTAATATCCATTTTAGGGATAAGCTCACCGAATGTTATGCTAGGTAAAGTTTACGATGGTATCATTTTTCTTTGTTTTTGAAGCTGAAACACGTTTTAATTTTTCTGTGGTCTGGTAGATATCTTTTACTTAATTCGAACTTTGATAAGGGAATTAAGATTGAGATTGTGATAAGTAATTTTAGTTATTAAAATACAAATCAGATATTCTCACATTATCAACGATGTTGAACTCTAGCTATCACTTTGTTAGTTATGATTTCATTTGAATATCAAATTTTGTAATTTGAAGTTTTGACTTTCTCCTGTAAGTTTAAGCTTAAAGCACTGAATTAAATAATAATTAAGTTGAAAAATTTTATAGTAAAAGAGTATCTTTTGGTTTTAAATTACACTATTGATTTAAATCCCAACGCAGATGAACTTCATGGTTCTTTCTTTCGATATATAGTTTGGTAATATATCAAAATATGTATCGCCTAATTATTCATTAATTGCCGGTGTGGTAGAGCGGTAAAACCTTCTTTCGATGTAATCATAAGCTACAGCGTTTGGTTTAGTGCTTCGGTTAAATTACCTGTTTTTTTTTTTTAAGGAGAGCGGTTAAGGACTAAAAAAGTCCCCCTAGAGACTGTATGTTGTTATGGGGAGCACTTTACTTAATTCTGTACTAAGTAAATCAGCTTCAACTTAACTCTTTGCAGCAGAACGATATTTTAAATCTTAAAAGGCTAAATTTCGATTGCCGTCATTTTACTTGAGAATATACTTCTAATATATCAATTTATGGCTATATTATTTTTGTATAGTCATAAAGAGTTGTTGTTCGCTAAAAGCAGTAAAATAAATTTGGTTTAGACTTTCCGTTAAAATTAAATTAAACATATCTCAAATTCGTTCGCATTTTTATCATTAAATTTACAAGAGCTTTGATAAGCGTAAATAAAATCAGTAAAAACATTTGTAGTGTCAAGGTATTTCCAACTCGATTGTTAGATAAATAAAGTTTTGTTTGCTCTTTTTGTCTTTTGTTAAATCTTGCGCTATACTGAAAAACAATCCTCAATAGTCAGCGTTGCGTAACTTATTGCGCGGCGCAAAAACTCAATTTTCGTCCAGAAACTGCATCAGAGTTAAAATGCGATGATCTACCAGATCCGATATTTTGGAATTTTAGTGTACAAATCCAAATTGTACTAGAAACTGTAAAAATATTGAGTAATCTTGAAAATCATTTCAAGTTTGAAGTTTGGGAAAAAATTTGAAAGAGGAATTAAAATTTAAATATAAACTTGAATTTTGAAAAATAAATCAGATTTGAAACTACATTTATTGAAAATAGATCATAATGTCGAGTCTAATCAAAAACGAAATGTTTTAATTATATTAATTTATTTTTTTAGAAATTTTCTGTCTTTAAAATTCTGAGTTGAAAATTTTGTTTCCAAACTCAATATTTAGACTTTTTCTCGCTTTTTTAAGCTACATATACTTTTAAAACGTGTTTTTTTCCTAAATTTTCTTCAATTTAAATTGAGAATTTTAACAGAAAAATTCATTTTGCAGCTTGGGCTTAAAACTATGTTTATAAAGATAAGGTCACTGGTTTGCAAAGCTGGAGGCTGCAACTTTTAAAAAATTGCAGAAAAAAAAGAAAATAGTAAATTATTATTGCTGTGTTTTTAAATTGACATTGACATACAATACACTCGATATTTATATCACATTTATATTTTTTTTAATAAAAACTTGCGGTTTGTCACGGTTAGTGTTACAAGGTTGTGGTTATCTAACCCAATAATGACCAGAAGAAGTAGCAGAGAAGATTCCTGTTTTCTCGGCAAATAAATACTGACAAAATGACCTAATTACGAAGCGTTGATTGAAAACTTGGATTTTAAAATCAATTTTTATAGCCCAACTCGTTAAAATATCAATTATTTTAAATTTGTACACGCTTGACTTTCATCAAAAAGTTTCGTTTAAATTCTCATTTGTTTTACTTTTTTTGATATGAACCGGTCGTTTTTATCCGAAATTAGAATTCATCTATTACTAATCGAATTCAATTTATTTCAGCTCTGCATTCGAGCAATCGCCCTAGAGAAAAAAGACTGAGTTCGCGTCGTGATTCTCACATATCGCCAGAATCGACAGCCATCGAAGGATTTAGTGACACTGATGGAACTCTACAACGTAGACGGGGTACTTAACTTTTTTTTTTTTAAATTCCTGCCCATCAAAAGTTCCTAATGCTACTACATGTAAACGTTACTCATTTTTGGCATTTTACTTTTTAAAATATTTCTCTGTAAGTCGGGTAGTTTTTATAAACCAAATGGTTTTGGCGCAAACATTTATTTCTTAATAGGTTGTGGCTTTTGTTATTAAATTTTACTTGACGTTTTTGTCGCCTGTCTTCATCCAATTTTTTCTTAATAGAGTTTTTCCTATTTTTAATTGACGCTTTTGTCATCCTCAGACAACTAATTAGATTATTTCTAAAGTGGGATTTTAGAAAGACAAAACAGACGACGAAAATGCCAAACAAAATGAATACAATTAAATAAAATCTGAGATTATATTCCGCGATAAGCAAATCTGATTTGAACACACTTTGTTTATTAAATCTAAATAAATAGAGCGCACTTAACCGCAATAATCTGATAAAATGCAACATTGTAATACATTGTTGAGTATACTTTGCCATTAATGTCCCAATTTCGATTGGATGTTGGACTTATCGATTGGTTTTTCTTTCTGTTTGCAGTAGGTAAAAACGTAAGTAAACAATCGAAAGAAACTGAAGCAAAAGTTGCCCAACAGAGTCTGGAGGACATCTCTATAATTGAGGAAATCCAGCATGGGCAATGGAAGAGAATTTTGTTGTTGGTGATCGCGATCACGGTGCACAACATACCCGAGGGGCTGGCGGTCGGCGTCGGTTTCGGCGCCATCGGCACATCGGCCTCCGCCAGCTTCGAAAGCGCAAGGTAAGGCCGGTAGAAGCCGCAACATTCATCCAAGTTTCATGCAAATTGTTCTTGACTAAATGTAAACAGTTTTATAAAAAAATCGAGAATATTGTGCAACATTTGTAAGTCTGTTGTAATTAATGTGATGCTTTTAGGGAACATTTGGTACTTCAATATTATTATTACTCTAATGATAATTTTTCAAGAGAAAATTTCCGGAACTGTCATGATTCCTGGATTATACAATTTTTGGAAAAAGTCGAAATGTCCAAATTTTGGGTTTCAAGTCGAAATTTCCAATGGTCTGCTCGAAGGTTATCAAAAATTGGGATGTAAACCCAAATTTTTACAAGGAACGTCGAACTGGGGCAACAATTTCGAAAACAGTTCAATATTTATTAAAAATACCAGCTGATACCCACGCGTTCGTCCCCCTGAAAGAAGATGGGTCACCTTTTTGGAAAGTCCGACTTCTTTTGAAGAATTCAATTTTTATTGGGAATGTAAGATTATGTATTTTGAAAGTTTGAACATTTTAAAATATCAACTTTTTTTAGAATGTAGACGTTCCCAAAATTTATACTGTTTTTTCAAAATTTTGACTTAATTTGGAAAATTTCGACTTTTTTTGAAGTTTTTACTCTTTTTCAAAATTCCAGGTTTAATATAATGACTTTTTTTATGTATATTTTGATTTTCTTTTCTGGAAACTTTATGACAAATTCTGTTTTTGTTAAAAAAATTCTTTTTTAAAAATTTGCTTTTTAATAGTTTAAATTTCTAATATTTTGACTTTCCGAGTTTCAATTTTTTTGGAAAATTTTAACTCTTTGTCACATTTTTGACCCTATTTTTGAAAAGTTTGACCTTTTGTTAAAACTTTAATCGGATTATTGAAAATGTATAACTTTTTTTAAATTTTGACTCAAAATTTCAACTTTTTTGCTAACTTGACTCTTTTTAAATTCGACTTTTGTAAAACATTTACATTCTAAACTCGACTCTCTTTTTTCAACTTTCGGCTTTCTTTTTTTCAAAATTTCATTGCTTCCTCGTTTCGCCTCCCTGAAAATAACATTTTTTTTTTAATCTGGCTTCGATTTTTATTGAAATTCTTGACATTTTTAAATATTCCGACTTTGTTTTAAAAATATTGAATTTTCAATTTTCCATTTTTTTAATTTCCTCTTTTTCCAAATTTTTACTTAATTTGTAAGTTTCAACCCTTTCACAATTTCGACTCTCCTTTAAGAGTTTGACTCGTTTTCGAATTTTTTGAAAATGTTAATGCAAAATTTTGAGAAATCAAAATTTCGACTTTTTTTTCAAAATTTTGTTCCCTTTTAGTTGAAGTTAGTTTAGTTTTTACTAGATTCTGTTGAAATATTGCTTTTTTGAAAACCACTTTTTTTAATTTCCATTTTTGTTTAAACTTTTGTGGTTATTTCTCGAGGTTTTGACATTTTTTGAAAATTTCGACTTTTTTTCAAATATTTTGACTTTTCAAAGGTTCGATTATTATGTAACAAATTAATTTTTTATTCAAAAATTTTAAAAATATTCGACCTTTTGTAAAAATGCTCACTTTTTTGAAAAATTGGATTTTTCTTAAAATTTCGATTTTTAAAATGTTTGAAATTTTTTTAGAATGTTTACTTTTTCTGAAAATTTCAACCGTTTGTCATCAAATTTCGGCTTGTTTTTTTAAAACATGATTTTTTTCAGAATTTAATCTAGTTTTGCCTTTTACGTAGCAAATTGGTTTTTTATTTAAAAATGTAAAAAAATCTAACTTTTTTTTAATGTTCACTTTTTTGAAAAATTGGATTTTGGAATTTGATTTTTGAATATATGATTTTTTTTTAGAATTTAAACTACTTATTTTCAAAATTTTAATTTTTTGTGAAAATTTCGACTTTTTTTTCAAAAATTTTTATTATTTTTTGAAGTTCGACTTTTATGTAGTAAATGGTATTTTTATTTGAAAAATTCGACTTTTTTGAAAATTTTTTACTTTTTTCAAAAATTACATTTTTTAAATTTTGATTTTTAAAATTTTTTATTTTTTTTCAGAATTTTCACTGTTCTGAAAATGTTAACCTTTTGTCATCAAATTTCGATTTTTTTTTAAGATGTGAATTTCTCAGGAAATAGATTTTTTTCCAAAATTTCAATTTTTTGTGAAAATTTTCACTTTCGATTTTTTCTCGAAGTTTTGACTTTTACGTAGCAAATTGGTTTTTTATTTAAAAATTTAAAAAATCCGACTTTTTGAAAATGTTCACTTTTTTGAAAATTGGATTTTTTTTTAATTTTTTTGGAATATTTGTGAAAATTTCAACCTTTTGTCATCAAATTTCGGCTGGTTTTTTGAAGATATGATTTCTTCCTGAATTTAAACTACTTATTTTAAAAATTTTAATTTTTTGTGAAAATTTCGACTATTTTTCAAAAATTTTAATTTTTTTGAAGTTTGACTTCTATGCAGTAAATGGTATTTTATTTGAAAAATTCGACTTTTTTTTGAAAATTTTCACTTTTTTCAAAAATAACATTTTTTAAAATTTTTATTTTTAATTTACGAACTTTTTTTCAGAATTTTCACTGTTCTGAAAATGTTAACCTTTTGTCATCAAATTTCGATTTTTTTCTTAAGATAGTGAATTTCTCAGGAAATAGATTTTTTTTCCAAAATTTCAATTTTTTGTGAAAATTTTCACTTTTTTTTCCAAAACTTCGATTTTTTCTCGAAGTTTTGACTTTTACGTAGCAAATTATTTTTTTATTTAAAAATTTAAAAAATCCGACTTTTTGAAAATGTTCACTTTTTTGAAAATTGGATTTTTTTTTGAATTGTTTTGGAATATCTGTGAAAATCTCAACACTTTGTCATCAAATTTCGGCTTGTTTTTTGAAGATATGATTTCTTCCGGAATTTAAACTACTTATTTTAAAAATTTTAATTTTTTGTGAAAATTTCGACTTTTTTTCAAAAATTTTTATTATTTTTTTGAAGTTCGACTTTTATGCAGTAAATGGTATTTTATTTGAAAAATTGGACTTTTTTTTTGAAAATTATCACTTTTTTTTATAAATTGGATTTTTTTTAATTTTGATTTTTAGTAAATGGTATTTTTATTTGAAAAATTGGACTTTTTTCAGAATTTTCACTTTTCTGCAAATGTTAACCTTTTCTCATCAAATTTTGACTTTTTTCTTAAGATATGAATTTTTCAGGAAATACATTTTTTTTCAAAAGTTCATTTTTTTGTGAAAATTTTCACTTTTTGTCAAAAATTTCGATTTTTTCTGGAAGTTTTGATTTTTACGTAGCAAATTGGTGTTTTATTTAAATTTTTTAAAAATCCGACTTTTTGTTTTTCAAAAGTTCAATTTTTTGTGTAAATTTTCACTTTTTGTCAAAAATTTCGATTTTTTCTGGAAGTTTTGACTTTTACGCAGCAAATTGGTTTTTTATTTGAATTCTTAAAAAATTCGACTTTTTTTTGAAAATGTTCACTTTTTTGAATATGTTCGTTTTTTTTGAAAAATTGGATTTTTCTCAGAATTCCGATTTTTTAAATTTTCGAAGGTTTTTTTTGTTTCCTCTGAATTTCTGCTCCTTTTTTTGAAAAATTCAACTTTTGTCATCAAGTTTCGACTCGTTTTTTTCAAGATATGACTTCAGAATTTAAACTTTTTTCAGGATTTCAATTTTTTGTGACAGTTTCGACTTTTTTTTCAAAAATTTCGACTTTTTCTCGAAGTTTCGATTTTTATATAGTAAATTAGCTATTAGCTAAGACTTCGTCTGCGGATTTAACTGAATAATTAGAATTTAACAGAAAAACTGTCGAAAATTAAAGAGAGTTTTTAAATTTTTTGAACTGACGGATCCAATTTATTTGTTTCAATGTTTTAATTGTCTACTGCCTCAGTTTCAGTTCAAATTTAACATTTTCAGTTTTTTTTTACATATTCGACTTCGAAATTTAGGCAGACTTGTTTAGAAAGTTCGACCCAAATTTTATGACTAGAATTTGCTAAATCAGTCGTTAGTTTTAAAGTGCGATAGACAATTTATTATCTTGTAATGTAAAAAAATGTATTTTCATTTTTGAGCACAATCGAACCCAGAACTCTAATTATTTATGTAAATTGGTATTGAAATCTAAAAAAAAAAATATATTTGCACTTCATTTTCCGAACATCCTCTATAACAAAATGCCACACCCAGAGACTAAATAGACTGAACGTTTCAATGTTGTCTCATGCGTACAGTTGAAGCTAAAATCCGGGGAAGTGGGGAGGTGCATTCCACTACTCTTTGATATGGTCGGATTAAGTAAAATTTATAAATACGAAACTTGCCGCGTAACGATTTAACGATTTAGATGAAACTTTAGAATTAGGGGTTTTTAGACCAATAGGATAATTTTTATAAGTGCTTTTTGGTAAAAGTTCAGGAGAACTATTTTCAAAGACATCTTGGTTTAATAGTAAAATAATTTTCTTTCAATACGCGACGCCTGTGTACAATATTGTTAAGCCGGTGCTGTAAACACGTCATGATTGCAGTGAAATGGCGACGCGCGCACGCCGATAATTGAATATTTATATATTTTATTTTTAGCTACCCAAAGAATGAAACTCTTGATTTTCCTTCACTAATGTGTTCACTGAGGTTTCAACAATGATCCACAATACACTTCCCCATATTTACAGCCCATTTTCTTTAAAAAAAACCGATGTTATCTTCGCAAAGGTCTGTCAAATAATAAGAGGGCATTGCGAGCTAGATGGAGCTAGGCTTTCGCCAGGCTTTCAACTGGCTTCACTGCCTACCGTGTTAGGTTCAGTCTATTTAGTCTCTGGCCACACCACTATTATCAGTTGGGAAGAAATAGAATTGTTATGGGCTTTTTTTGCTTTATTAATAGGTAAGGAATCAAGCCCAACCGTATAGTAACGTTGGTGTTGTATTAATTTTAACAAGAACATCCAGGATTCATTTGAATTGTTCATAGATCTGTCAGATCTATGGAATTTGATATAAAAATATAGAAATCTGCCTGCGATTGACCCACTGTTCAATAGATGGCACTTCGAGAGCTTCTTCGCCTTGGAGTTCGTCGTTCGCCGACGTAGGCATCTCTGTAGGAGGTCTCTGTTGTGTCTGAATGAACTTTCTTAGTGGGGGCTCGACAAGGGGGTCAGGAATTTAACTCAAAGCCCCGGGCGCTGAACATTCCACAGTCTGACCTTACATACTTCTCGCGGATCGCCTTTTTCCATAATGCGCAGCTGCCGTTGAATATTCGAAACTTTTGAAGGAAAATCGTTTAATTAACGTCGGTAGCAATTTGGGATCTTGCATCGGAATTTGGTTTTTTGGAAATTTGACAATCGTAAAATCGAGTTTAAAGCCAAAACGCAAATTGTGGCCAAAGGCTGACATTAAACCAAATGTATGGGGCTTAAAATACAAATTTTGTCCCCTGAAACCAAGAAAGATTAAAAAACACAACTAACGTGTTTCGATAGCCAAGCTATCATCTTCAGAGAGATACTCTTGGTTTCAGGGGACAAAATTTGTATTTCAATTTTTGAAAATAACCAAGCACCAGTCCGATCCACCTAAAAAAAAATGTATGGGGCCATCTTCAAATTTTCCAATTGGGAAATATTGCAAATGAAGTACATTTTTCTGGAAAACTTGGTTAAACATTGAAAGATTTCAAAGAAAGCCGCAACGTATGTACGAAATTTAGAAAATTTCATCGTTATTCGTGAAGACATAATCGATAGAAAGATCGAACTTTCGAAAAAAAAACAGTCGACATTTCGAGAAATTGAAATTTTAAGTTTTGAAAAAGGCGAGTATTGAAAATAGAATTACAATTTTGAAAAAAAAAGACGAATTTAGGCAGAAGTGGTCCTTTCAAAAAAAAGGCGAATTTGGAGGAAAAATTTGCTGTTTCGAACATAAAATGGAAATTTCGCAGAAAAAATCAAATTTAAGAACAAAGTTTAAATTTTTTGAAAAAAAAATATTTTCGAAGGTTATATTTCGTCGCTTTGGTGGTGAACTATTCTATAACCTACATAAACAAAAACTTGCGCTTTTAAAAAAGTTTGTCATCGAATTTTCTTCTCTAAAACTGTAGCCAGAAGACAAAACATAACAATTTTTTAGTATATTTATTTAAGGATTATGGTTTTTAATTGAATGCTTTCATTTTATGATTATAAACATTATTTTATGTTTTACGTGGCTTAGCTGCATTTACAACAATAAATTTGGGTCTCGTCCTTTGGCAAATTTTGTGCTACAAGGACTTCTAAATGGTTTTGGGCCAATCTACTTTTGAAAATCAAACTTTATGCTTCTTAATATTTGTTACTGGTTTTAACTCAATTTTACACCTTTTGTGGGTTACCAAAGCGACGATTTTTTAGAAAAATACAATAAATTTCCAAACCCGAAATCTGCAAATAAATATTTTTTAAAGAATTTTACTTTTGTATCAAAAGATCGACCAAATTTGGAAAAAAAGCTAAATTAAGAAATCCGAGGAAAGTCCCATTTTAAAAACAGTCGAAATTTTGAGAAGTGACGAAATTTTGACAAAAAAGCGACGTATTTTAAAATAAAAATTCGAAACTTTGAGTCGGGTGTTCAAGAATTTCAAGAAATAATTCGAAAAAGAATTTGTTGCAAAAATTCGAAACTTCGAGGAAAAAACGAATTTCGAAATATAGAAATGAAAATTTCGCTAGTTCCCACGATTGCCTATTTTTTTTTTTTTTTTTGGCCCCATCATAGTCCAGAAATTGCCCCAAGGGTCAAAATCGGGGGCATTTTCGTGAAGAACTTTCGCTTCGGCGGTCGAATGTGACGAGACCGACAAAGGTGCCCAAAGGCCGTCGAAAGATTGTAAAATCGGAAAAGCGATCCGTGGCCGTGGAGTACCTTTAGCCTACATTAGCGGTGTCGTTGACCGAGCACCAGCACATGTTGCATGTTGTTCGAACCGTCCGCGAATATACACACATACATTCGCTTCTGGGAACTAAAACCCACACCTCGTAGCGCCGCATTCCTGGCATTCTTATCTCATTGTTAGGTCATAATTCCACTGTGGCCAGCGCCTGTGCGTACCGTCCATTAAACGAGAGCCGGCCGGGCCTTCGTTTTATTTAAATTCAACCTTTGAATTTTCCTACGGTGTTTTTTTTTTCGCTTTTTCAGCGTAGGTAGGCAATCTACCGGCCCCCGTGGAATCGTTAATTTATTAATTGTTTAACTTACATCACTAAGGCGTTAAACGGGCACGGCAATCGTTTAATAAAATGTAAAGAAAATGCCCGTTTGGTTAGCGAAGTAGATATTATATGAGTATATTAAAACTGTTAATAGATGGTATTAGGTTTTAACATAAGTAGCAAAGATTATGACTTCTACTAAACTATGTCCTAAAAATCCAATATTTAGGAATTTGTGGCTTGGTTCCTTTCTGTAAAAAGCAGTCCAATATTGAAAAATCCTCTTAGTGCTCACCTACGTATTAGGGGAAACACTTGTGTAAAATTTCATACTTCTAGACCTAGCGGTATACGCTGTGCGTTGTCTATTAGACAGATTTATTAAATAGATGTTCTATTTGGGAAAACATTAGCAATTCCAGAAAATATTAGAAATTTTCAAAAGAATTAAACATTGTTTTCTCAAAATTTCTCAATTTTTTTTAATTTCCCTGTTAATTTCTAATTTTTCCTGATAAGTCATTGGATGTCTGAATTTGAAGAACTAAACATTTTGAATTGACGTTTTTTTGAATTGTCTTTTTAATATCAAGCTCGCATGGAAAATTTTCGACCCCGGTGGTAATTAGGAGGTCGGGGCCCCTCCCTATGTATTAAATACTAAGGGGCACAATTTTCACATTGTGCTTTCTGTCCCGGCAGTACTCCGTGGCGATGAAAATTAAAAAATGGTTACTTTTTAATTGTCGTTTGGAAGCCTAAAAAAATGCAAAAAAGTCGATTTTTTTAATAAATTTCGACTCTTCAAAACCAAGACATTTCAAATTTCGCTTTTTTAAAAATTTCGGAGAAAAGTCGAAGTTTTAATAAGCGCAAAAATTTACGGAAATTTTCGGAAATTCGAAAATTCGAAATTGGAAGTTACCAAACGAAACAAAACGAAAAATTTCCGGAAATTTTTACGTTTGGTAAACGTAAAATTTTTACATTTATCAAAACTTCCAATTTCGAATTTTCGAAAATTTCCGTAAATTTTTGCGCTTATCAAAACTTCGACTTTTCTCAGAAATTTTTAAGAATTTAAAAAAAAATGTCGACTCCTTTTGAATATCTATTTCGATATTTCAATTTTTTTTTAAATACTGACTTAAAATTTCGAATTATTTCAACTTGTTGATATTGGAAAATTGCGGTTTTTTTTTTGAATAATTCGATTTTTATCGAAATCTTAATTTTTTAAAAAATTTCGACATATTTTGAAAATTTCGACTCTTTTGAAAACGTCAACTTTTTTTGAAAACTTCGACTTTTTTTTGAAAACGTCGACATTTTTTGAAAACGTCGACATTTTTTTGAAAACTTCAACTTTTTTTTGAAAATTTCTATTTTTTTTAAAAAAAAACTTCCTACTTTTCTTTGAATATTTCGAATTGAATCCACTTTTGCAAAAATTTGATCTTTTTTCCAAATTTTTACTACTTCAATATGTTCGACTATCAAAATTTTGAGTTTTTCTCGAAATTTTGATTTAATTTTGAAAATTTCGGCTCTTTTTTGAAATTTTTTTTGACCATTGTTCCTGCTTTTTTAAAACCTTGCCTTATTTGTATGTGTATTAGATGCATTTTTTGATTTTTCTCAAAAGAAGTACAATTTTTCAATTTAATACCAAAATTTTCGATTTTTATGTGAATCTGACTTATTTGAAAAATCGATATTTTTAAAAATGTTGACTTTCTTGAAAGGTTGAAGTCGGTCCAAATTTTTACTGTTTTAGTAGTTTCGATCGTTTCTTTTCTTCAACATTTCCACTTTTTTTTTTAATTTCAGTCTTCCATCATGAAATTTCGACTTTTTTCCAAAATTTTCCCCTTTTTTTCAGGATTTTTGATTATCTTGCCTTTTTTTTTGAAAACTTTTCTACCTTTTTTTTTTTTTAATTTTTACTTTTTTGAAGGTTTCCGCCTTTTTTTCAAAATTTGTATCTGTCGAAACTTCGAATTTTTGTAAATTCGGCTTTTTGAAAAATTCGCTTTTTTTCTGAAAATTTCGATTTTTTTTTGAAAATTTTGCATAAAATTTCGATCATTTTTTAAGTTTTTTTGTTTTGAAAATTTTACTCGAATTCGATTATTTTTGAAAGTTGAAATTTTCCAAAATTTTTATTTCTATGAATGTTGGACCTTTTTTTTGAGAATTTTCACTTTTTTTAATTTTAATCTTCGATCGTCAAAATTTCGAAATTTTGGCTTTTTCCAGGATTTGACTTTTTTTTTGAAAATCTCGGCTTTTTTGAAAATTTGTACTTTTTTTTTTAAATTTCGACTCTTGAAAATTTCAACTTTATTTTTAAATTTCAAACTTCCATTTTTTGTATCTTCTATCATCAAAATTTCGAGGTTTTGGCTTTTTTCAATATTTCAATTTTTTTTAAATTCTGCATTTTTGAACACTGCCCCTTTTTTTTTTTAAATTTCCACTGTTGAAAATTTCAACTTTATTTTTCAAACTTAAAATTTTTGTAAATTCGGCCTCTTGAAAAGTTCGCTTTGGTCTGGAAATTTCGATTTTTTTTTGAAATTTTTACCCGAATTCGATCACTTTCGAAAGTTGAATTTTTCCAAAATTTATATTTCTTTTGAATGTTCGACCTTTTTTTGAGAGTTTTCACTATTTTTTTATTTTCACTCTTTTATCATCAATATTTCGA
>CM053325.1:6035640-6063140 GCA_028583605.1 Dastarcus helophoroides
TGTTTATTTTCTGGAAGTATCAGCTTTTTACTCGAAATTATATATTTAAATTTTCTGGAAATTTCGACTTTTTTTCTTAAAATTTGATTAAACTCGTATTTTTCGAAATTTGAATTTTATTCTCAAAATTTCATTTCGTTTAAATAGCATTTTTTTTTCAAAATTCCGCCCCTTTTCCAAATATTAGTATGTTTTTTCAAATTTCGACTTTTCGTAAATTTGGCTTAGGAAACTCATTGTAAAATTCGCCTTATTTTTGAATTTTATTTCAAAATGCGATGGTTTAGCTTCTGAAAGTGTCAAGCTTTCACTCGAAATTCCTAATATTTGTATTTTTTTTAATTTCGACTTTTGCAAATTTGGCTTAGGAAACCCATCTCAAAATTCGCCTTATTTTTGAATTTTATTTCAAAATATGATGGTTTAGTTTCTGGAAGTGTCAAGATTTCACTCAAATTCCTAATATTTGTATTTTTTTTATAAATTTCGATTTTTGTAAATTTAGCTTAGGAAACTCATCTCAAAATTTGCCTTATTTTTGAATTTTATCTCAAAATGCGATGGTTTAGTTTCTGGAAGTGTCAGGTTTTTATTCGAAATTGGATTTTCCTTAAAATTTGGGTTTTCTCGAATCTGTTCTCTACATTAGATAGGTATGTCATCAAAAAGAATGTTGGGAAAAATATTTTTGGGGATTTTTGGAAATGTTGTACGTTCAATTTAACCAAAATTTAATTATTACATTAAAATTAAAATAAAGAAGTAGTAATTTGGAGACATGTTTTGGAAGTTGGGATTTACTTCTCAAAATTCGACTTGTTCTGAAAAATTTTTTTACAAAAATTGATTAACCGAAATATTTTGGCTTTTTTTCGGATTTCCAACATTTTTCGAGTTCTGCGAAAGGTTAGGTTTTTATTTTAAAATTAATCGATTTTTCCTAAAATTGGTTTTTTGCTGGAAATTCGTCTATTTCGAAATTAGTTCTAAATATTCTACTTTCTCTAAAATTGAATTTTCATTTGGAAATTCTGAATTTTCTTTGAAGAATTTCGATCTTTTCTCGACATTCCGGTGATATTTTTCACAAATCGTTATTTTTTCGGAACCAATTTTTTAAACATTAGGTTTTTTTTTGAAAATTTGTTGTTTTTGAGACTTCAAAAATTTCGTGTTACTCAAAAAACAATGCAATTTGAAAATCTGGCTGAAATCGACGAATATGGAAAAGTCGAGGGTATTATCTCGCATAACCTTGCACCAGTTTGATAACGATAGTGAGTCCATTCAGCTTATGCGAAACGATATTTTTTCCCACAAATTGGATAACTACGCGCACATGTTATAATACATTACTTTAATTATTGACCAGCACATCTAATAATATAACAATTATCGATTATTTTTTCCCATGCGATTCAAATTATAGGAATATTAAGGATACAAACACACCCATAATGTGTGTCGAGGATAAACCGAATAGCTCACTTTTGCACGACCAGAATCGTGCGACGGAATTCGTAACGAACTTGATGTACTTGAAATTACGATCAAATGACATTATCCGGCAGACAATCAACTCCAGCTTCTGATAATGATAACATGTTCGTCGAACTGTACTGGAAATATTTCGCGGCCGGCCTGATAGCCTATTTAATCGCTAGGTCGATTTTTACGTTATTCGGCGGCAGGAAAAGGGCGGAAAACTCGCCCAGACATGAGGCCAGGTACAAAAACGTGGACAGTGGTAAGCCATTTTTTCTACGGCGTATTGTTTCTCTAGAAGAGTTTTTTTTGGTAGATGATGAAGACGAATATTCGAATGGAAGCAGTGAGAAAGATGACGAATTATCTCCTTCGTTACCGTCAGATCTCAAGCACGTTGAACTGGAATTCAAAAAGTTGCCCGTTGAGGACATGTTAAGAAGATCTGAAGAATTTTACAATTTAGTTGATAAAAGAAGGACAGTGCGACATTTTAGCCCCGAGAACGTACCAATCGAAATAATTCGTAACGTTATCAAAGCCGCAGGTATTTTTTTAATTAGCTCTAAGAAACAAATCCCAAAAAAGGATTTTTTTCATAAAATTCAATTTAACTAAATAGCTAAACCTTTTAAATATTGGTTTTGAAAATATGTATTATATTTTAATGCAACTAATGGACAGTAAAATCCTTCCGATGGGATCTAATCCATCTATCCTAGGAGTGAATGCGAGCGCTAACTTCTCTTGGGACGATCACGTGCGGGCCATTGCCAAATTCGCCTCTCAGAAGCTAGGCTTTCTTTTTAGGGCAAAAAAGTACTTTACATCTCGTCATCTACTCACACTATCCAAAGCTCAAGTTAGGCCAGGGGTCGGCAAACTTTTAAGTTAAAAGAGCCAACTGCATCAAAAAAATTGGTTTCGTGAATTTTAAAGAGCCACAAATTTTTATTTCTGATTTTACATTTTATTTCAAAATTAAATGAGATAAATCAGATACAATATGGGACAGGCAGAGACCTTTTTGAAACGAAAACATATTCAGACCATTTATTTCTCAAAATTTTATTTCAAAGTTTTTCTTTTTCTCGCAAATTCGACTTTTTTTAACTCTTCTCTGTATTCGTCTTCTTTTAACTATGTGTTTTACTCCTAAAATTAGATTTTTTTCCCTAAATCTTCGTTTCTTCTTAAAACTTGACAATCTGTGAGAATGTTTACTTTTTTGTAATTCGACTGACTGGAAGACTCGACCTATTTCTCAGAAATTCGTCTTTTGTCGATTTCCTAATAAAAAAAAAGTAAAAATGTGGCCTCCGGTTTTTCCCTTTTAAAATATAACCCTTAAATTGGCTAAAATTGCGCGATTTTGATTTTCGAGCGTCTCTCCCTTTTGTGGCAGTCACATTTTAAACTAAATAATCGTAAAATATATTTGTTTTGGTCAATTTTGTGACGCGGAATCGATATCAGCTAACGAAATCGGCTAAAATTTACCGCTTTTGAGATACAACCTTAAAAGTGGCAAAAACTGCACTATTTTGATTTTCGAGTGACTCTCTTTTTCATAGCGACCACATTTTCGATTAAATAATCGTGAAATATGTCTGCTTAGATCAATTTTGAGCTGCAGAATCCAAATTCGCTAACGAAGTTTATCTATCGTTTTTCGTTTTGAAGCTGCAACCCCTAAAATGCTAAAAATAACTTGAATTTACGTTCCAGTTGTCTCTCCCTTCAATAGCAATCGGGTTTTATATTAAATTATTGCAAATTATGTGCCATTGGATCAATTTTGAGCTATTCAATTAGCAACTTTTCGTTTTTAATTTACGAGTCCCCAAAATGGGACGAAAAAGGAATATTTTGCAAAAAAATTTTAAATGTTTCCTAGTTCTCGAAATTTATAACAAACTTTAGTGAACGAATGCACAATTATGGTAAAAACAATGCACTTTAAATTCAGCTTATTTGGACATAACGACGGAGTGAATTTGATCAAAATTTGGAATTCTCATTTTTCACAGTTTCGATTTTCGCGTTTTTTCAAGTGTCTCTCCCCATCCTAGTAAACACGTTTTTTCATAAAAGCTGACAATATAGTCCTGGTTTGGGTAATATTGCAACGCGGAATCGATATCTGATAACTAAATTGGTCTACGGTTTATCCCTTTTAAGATATAACCCTTAAATTGGCAAAAATGGCGCGATTTTGATTTTCGAGCGTCTCTCCCTTTTGTGGCAGTCACATTTTAAACTAAATAATCGTAAAATATATCTGTTTTGATCAATTTTGTGGCGCGGAATCGATGTCAGCTAACGAAATCGGCCTAAAATTTACCGCTTTTGAGATACAACCTTAAAAGTGGCAAAAACTGCACTATTTTGATTTTCGAGTGACTCTCTTTTTCATAGCGACCACATTTTCGATTAAATAATCGTGAAATATGTCTGCTTAGATCAATTTTGAGCTGCAGAATCCAAATTCGCTAACGAAGTTAATCTATCGTTTTTCGTTTTGAAGCTGCAACCCCTAAAATGCTAAAAATAACTTGAATTTACGTTCCAGTTGTCTCTCCCTTCAATAGCAATCGGGTTTTATATTAAATTATTGCAAATTATGTGCCATTGGATCAATTTTGAGCTATTCAATTAGTATTTGTTAACTAAGTTGCTTAGCAACTTTTCGTTTTTAATTTACGAGTCCCCAAAATGGGACGAAAAAGGAATATTTTGCAAAAAAATTTTAAATGTTTCCTAGTTCTCGAAATTTATAACAAACTTTAGTGAACGAATGCACAATTATGGTAAAAACAATGCACTTTAAATTCAGCTTATTTGGAAATAACGACGGAGTGAATTTGATCAAAATTTGGAATTCTCATTTTTCACAGTTTCGATTTTCGCGTTTTTTCAAGTGTCTCTCCCCATCCTAGTAAACACGTTTTTTCATAAAAGCTGACAATATAGTCCTGGTTTGGGTAATATTGCAACGCGGAATCGATATCTGATAACTAAATTGGTCTACGGTTTATCCCTTTTAAGATATAACCCTTAAATTGGCAAAAATGGCGCGATTTTGATTTTCGAGCGTCTCTCCCTTTTGTGGCAGTCACATTTTAAACTAAATAATCGTAAAATATATTTGTTTTGGTCAATTTTGTGACGCGGAATCGATATCAGCTAACGAAATCGGCTAAAATTTACCGCTTTTGAGATACAACCTTAAAAGTGGCAAAAACTGCACTATTTTGATTTTCGAGTGACTCTCTTTTTCATAGCGACCACATTTTCGATTAAATAATCGTGAAATATGTCTGCTTTGATCAATTTTGAGCTGCAGAATCCAAATTCGCTAACGAAGTTTATCTATCGTTTTTCGTTTTGAAGCTGCAACCCCTAAAATGCTAAAAATAACTTGAATTTACGTTCCAGTTGTCTCTCCCTTCAATAGCAATCGGGTTTTATATTAAATTATTGCAAATTATGTGCCATTGGATCAATTTTGAGCTATTCAATTAGTATTTGTTAACTAAGTTGCTTAGCAACTTTTCGTTTTTAATTTACGAGTCCCCAAAATGGGACGAAAAAGGAATATTTTGCAAAAAAATTTTAAATGTTTCCTAGTTCTCGAAATTTATAACAAACTTTAGTGAACGAATGCACAAATATGGTAAAAACAATGCACTTTAAATTCAGCTTATTTGGAAATAACGACGGAGTGAATTTGATCAAAATTTGGAATTCTCATTTTTCACAGTTTCGATTTTCGCGTTTTTTCAAGTGTCTCTCCCCATCCTAGTAAACACGTTTTTTCATAAAAGCTGACAATATAATCCTGGTTTGGGTAATATTGCAACGCGGAATCGATATCTGATAACTAAATTGGTCTACGGTTTATCCCTTTTAAGATATAACCCTTAAATTGGCAAAAATGGCGCGATTTTGATTTTCGAGCGTCTCTCCCTTTTGTGGCAGTCACATTTTAAACAAAATAATCGTAAAATATATCTGTTTTGGTCAATTTTGTGGCGCGGAATCGATATCAGCTAACGAAATCGGCCTAAAATTTACCGCTTTTGAGATACAACCTTAAAAGTGGCAAAAACTGCACTATTTTGATTTTCGAGTGACTCTCTTTTTCATAGCGACCACATTTTCGATTAAATAATCGTGAAATATGTCTGCTTAGATCAATTTTGAGCTGCAGAATCCAAATTCGCTAACGAAGTTTATCTATCATTTTTCGTTTTGAAGCTGCAACCCCTAAAATGCTAAAAATAACCTGAATTTACGTTTCAGTTGTCTCTCCCTTCAATAGCAATCGGGTTTTTTATTAAATTATTGCAAATTATGTGCCATTGGATCAATTTTGAGCTATTTAATTGATATTTGTTAACTAAGTTGCTTAGCAACTTTTCGTTTTTAATTTACGAGTCCCCAAAATGGGACGAAAAAGGAATATTTTGCAAAAAAACTTCAACTGTTTCCTAGTTCTCGAAAATTATAACAAACTTTAGTGAACGAATACACAATTATGGTAAAAACAGGAAAATATCTTGTAAATTCAATATCATTACCGAATTTTAAATTTTGAGAACAATGTTTTTGAAAATTGCTACTTTCTCAAAGTTCAACTTTTTCTGAAAATTGCGTTTTTTCAGAAAATTAAACCTTCGAAAATTTTGACTTTCGAATTTTAAATATTTTTCGAGCTTTGATGAAAAATTGGGTTTTTTTTAATATCTTTTGTTGAAAATTCCAACTTTTTCAATTTACCTCTTAAAATTGGACTTTCTTTTTGAAAATTTGGAATATTTCCTAGAAAGTTCCATATTTTTCTGGAAATTTCAACGTAATTTTCAAAAATCGTAAATTTTTTTCGAAGTCTGCCTTTTCTGATTCATCGTTTACATATATAATTTCCGGTAATTTTAACTTACCCCAAATTCATCTTATTCTCCAAATTTTGACTTGACAATCTATCCTTGTTTCTGCATCCTACTCGTAGTGCTTTGAAAGCATAATGGGGTTACCCTTTGCGAGTAACTAAACTTTTAAAAAAAAATTCGTATTTTTTCTCAAAATTTTAAATTTTTCTCTTAAAACAGTATTTTTCCAAAAATTCTTCTTTTCCTCAAAAATTTGTTCTTTTCGAAATTTGGATTTTATTTTCAGAAGCACCTTTTTGAACTTTTGGTTTAAAAATCGTTTATTTATTGCAAAATTTTTCCATTTCTCTGTATGCGTTTTATTTTAACAAATTACGACGGAGCGTTAGTAAAAATGTTGGGAAAGATATCTTGTAAAGTCAATATCATTATTGAATTTTAAATTTTGAGAACATTTTGAATTGCGATTTTTCTTTCTTAAAATTCGACTTTTTCTGAAAATTGCGTCTTTTCAGAGTATTAGACCTTTAAAAATTTTAACGTGTTCGAATTTTAAATATTTTTCGAGCTGTTATAAAAAATTGGGTTTTTATTTTTAATATGTTTTGTTGAAAATTCCAATTTTTTCAATGTACCTCTTAAAATCGGACTTTCTTTTTGAAAATTTGGAATATTTTCTAGAAAGTTCCACATTTTTCTGGAAATTGCAACGTAATTTTCAAAAATCGTGAATTTTTTTCGAAGTCTGTGTTTTTACTGATTTATCGTTTGCATATAATTCCCGGTAATTTTAACTTCAACGAAATTCATCTTTCAAATTTTGACTTTTATCTCCCAAAAATTACAACCTATCCTTAAGTGCAAGAAGGTTTCACCTCTTTACTACATCGGCAATTAAATAAATAATTACGCGATACGTATTTCGCCAGCAAAACTGGCATTTTCAAGCTAATCTTTTTAGATTAGTACGCTTGAAAATGCCAGTTCTGCTGGCGAAATACGTATCGCGTAATTATTTATCTAATTGCCGATGTGGTAAAGGGGTGAAACTATATTCAATCAACGATATACGTTTAGAAATAGATATGATTCTTGAGTATAGACTCAGAAATGATATACATTTTTAAGTGTATATTCGTAACCGAAAAATTTGTCAGCATTCGGATCGACAAGATCTGACAAGATCTAGTAAAATCGAAATCGGTTTTTGGTTCCCAAATTCTGAAAATGATAAATGTTCAAACCTGGTCTGTGAATTAGAATTAAAATTTCTTGAGATTTTAAAAGTCGAATTAAAAAAAATAAACTTCCAGTAATTTTTCGAATTTATCAGGTACGGCTCCGAGCGGGGCCCATACAGAACCCTGGACATACGTCCTTGTGAAATCCAAGGAAGTCAAGGAGAAAATTCGCGAAATCATCGAAGCCGAAGAGGAAATCAACTATAAAAGAAGAATGGGGAAAGTTTGGACTACCGATTTGAAGCCCTTGAAGACCAACTGGATCAAAGAGTACATAACGGAAGCTCCTTATATAATCCTGATTTTTAAGCAGTTGCATAACTACAGGAACGATGGGAAGAAGAAAATGCATTATTATAGCGAGCACAGCGTTTCGATCGCAGCCGGCATCCTCCTGACTGCCATACACGTGAGTTACCAGGGGAAAACCCGTCTTAGTTTCTAGAATTTTTCAATTTATAGTACGCCGGTTTGGTAGCACTGACTTCAACGCCTCTAAACTGCGGTCCAGCCCTGAAAGCCCTGTTGGAACGGCCGCCAAATGAGAAATTGGTGTACCTGGTGCCCGTTGGATACCCAGCCGAAGATTGCCTGATTCCACAGCTGAAACGCAAACCTTTGGACGAAATTTTGGTCGAATTTTAATTGTACTTGTGATGCTTTTGATCCCATTCCAATTCTTTTGAACGTAGATTGTGTTTACCCAAATTTAATTGGGCACATCTTCGCCCAATTTCAAAGGGATAATTTCTGTTAACCTGTTCTTGTTATCTGATAATTGACATGAGACGAAAGCGCCTAAAATCTATTGGCAGATCTCAGCTTAATTTAATCTTTATTGTGATTTTCGAGTGTTTTACGTTTTACAAGCAACAAGTTGATTTGATGTTCAATTTTAAATAAAACTTCGTGTTAACTTAGCTATATTTATTTTTTATACATACATTTACAGGTATCTTCCGCCGTGGTAGCGTTAAAATGGTCACTTTGGCGAGTCCATTCGAAAAAATCCTAAAAAAAATGAGATATGGCGCGATTGGTCGAAACCAAATTTCACCATTCTACCGCCGGCCACGGTCCTCAGGAGACAAAGCAACAATATCTAACAATTCAAATAGTGTAAAGGAAACGTATCAAATTTTAAGGCATCCAGGTTTCCAGATTTAGTTTTTTTTACCAATGAGGCTGTTAGGCAACGAGAATCTAACGCAAGATAAAAGTTATAAATACACATCACACGAGTTAAAAAGTAACTATATACAGTCCTAGCAACTAAAGTATATCCAATAAATAATGGAACACATTTTGATTGTTGGAAATTTAATAACGGTGGTGCATCTTCCGACAAATGCGGCGATTTGGCGTCGAGTCGCTTCACAACTTAAAAGTATATGGCCGTTTGGAGCGAGATCAGTTTCCAAGCTTTTGGTATCAGTTGTCAAGTTCTTGGTATCAGTTGTCAAGTTTTTGGTATCATTTATCAAGTCCTTGGCGTCAGTTGTCAAGTTCTTGGTATCAGTTGTCAAGTTTTTGGTATCAGTTGTCAAGTTCTTGATATCTGTTGTCAGCTTCTTAGTATCAGTTGTCAAGTTCTTGGTATCAGTTGTCAAGTTTTTGGTATCAGTTGTCAAGTTTTTGGTATCAGTTGTCAAGTTTTTGGTATCAGTTGTCAAGTTCTTGATATCTGTTGTCAAGTTCTTGGTATCAGTTGTCAAGTTTTTGGTATCAATGATCAAGTTTTTGGTATCAGTTGTCAAGTTTGGTCTATGTCATCAAAAATTGAAATACAGAACTTGTCCCCTGAAACCAAGAACGATTAAAAAAACACAACAAACGCTCTAACGCGTTTCGACAGCCAAGCTGTCATCTTTAGAGAGAAACTAGAGAGAAACGCGTTAGAGCAACCTTTGTTGTGTTTTTTAATCTTTCTTGGTTTCAGGGGACAAGTTCTCTATTTCAATTTTTGAAGATAACCAAGGACCAGTCCGTTCCACCAAACTACGTCATCAGTCAAATGTTTTGGCTTGTGTTTCGACGGATTGGATCGAGCTGAATTTCGGCGGGCAATCTGGTACCAAATCAAACCTCATCCAAAGTGGACAGTTCTTGTTTGTAACGCCCCGGACTAGATGCGCATGACGCGTCGCCGCTTCCCCGGAATTGCGCAGTCGCGAATCCCTTGTATTTGCAAATTCAAAATACTGACCTATGAACTAAGCTAATAAAAAAATATGAAAATAAATTTAACGCTCTATATGACATCTACAATAAGAAATTAATTAAGGTAACGTTCTCTACTATAAATTAAGTTTTAGTTGCCCATTTTGCTGATTATGTGCCGGATTGTCTATTTCACTTGCATGTCAGAGGCCCCATTTGCATCTGATATCGCCATGGATATCAACTGCAAGAAGCTGATAAGTTATTTACAGTCAAATACAGGTGTTTTGTAATTTACTAAAATTCTAACATATTAAAATTAAATACTTTGGTTTCTCTTCGTTTTAGAAGACGTCGATTCTGGAAGATTTTCTTTAAAACAAGTTAACATCAAAATTAGTGCCTGAGGCACAGAATTAGCACCAGCAGGACGATAGAGTACGAGGAAGCGAAGATTCTGGACGAGCTGGACGGACTGGAAGCTGAAAAAGTCAAGCATTTTTAGATTTTGAAAGTATAAGTCGTTTCGGCGAAGAAATGGTGCAAACAATTTAAAAAAAAATACATGAAACGTTTTCACATTGAGGCTGGAATGAGGGCATGCAGATGACGTGAACCAAAAACTCGATGCTTGGGGGTTCACCAAAGCAAGAGCTTTCTCAAAAATTTTTTATTATTTATTATTATTTCCAAATTTTCTATTTTTCCCCATCGTTCATTTTTCCAACAATTTCGGCTATTTTTTAAATAAAAATCTCACTCTGGAATGTTCAATTTGTTTTTCGAATTTCGCCTTTTCTCGACATTTGAACTTTGATTATAAAATTAAAATTATGTTTTTGAAATTTACCTCAAAATTTATTGAAACAGACTTTTTCAGAAAATAATTATATTTTTACAAAGCCTAACTTCATTTCTCGCTTTTTTTTTCGAAATTATTGCATTTTGCGTTGTTTTCCAAAGTTCGCCTTTCTTCTTCTTTTTGTTTCCAATTTTCTGAACATTTCCATCTTTTGTCAACATTTCTAGTTCTCTTTTTACTTCAGAATTGGGTCCATTTCTTTTCGAAATTATTGCATTTTGCATTGATTTCCAAAATTCGATTTTCTTCTTCTTTTTCTTTTCAATTTTCTGAATATTTCGTTCTTTTTCTTAACATTTTAGTTTTCTTTTTACTTCAGAATTTGTTCTTTTTTTTGAAATTATTATATTTTTCGTTGTTTTCCAAAATTCGACTTCCTTCTTCTTTATTCTTCATGGTAGACCCTTATTGACCGGAAATATGTTTTTTTTTTCAATTTATTTAACATTTCTTCGGCCCAGTTTGGAAATATTTAAATTTTTTTTTCCTTCTTCTTTTTCTTTTCAATTTTCTGAACATTTCGATCGTTTTTTTAACATTCCTAGCTAGTTCTCTTTTTACTTCAGAATTAGTCCTTTTTTTCGAGTATTGTACATTTTGCATTTTTCTCCAAAATTCGACTTTCTTCTTCGTCTTCTTTTAAATTTTCTGAAATTTTAAATTTTTTAAAATTTCGATGTTGTTCTCAACATTTTTAGTTCTATTTTTTCTACAAAAGTTTTCTATTCTTTCTAAATTTTGCCATTTTCCTCTTTTTTCCAAAATTCGAACATTTCGATCTTTTTCTCAACATTTCTAGTTCCCTTTTTACTTCAGAATTAGTCATTTTTTTTCGAATATTTCGCATTTTTATCCAAAATTTGACTTTCTTCTTCTTCTTTTTAATTTTCTAAAAATTTCGATTTTTTCAAAACGTCCATCTTTTTCTCAACATTTGCAGTTCTCTTTTTACTTCAAAATTTATCCCTTTTTTGCGAATATTTTACATGTTGCATTTTTCTTCAAAATTTAGTAATTTCTTTTTTTTACAAAAGTTGTCCTTTTTTTTCTAAATTTTGCCATTTTTCATTTTTTTCCTAAATTCGACCTTCTTCTTCTTTAGACTTTTCTGAACATTTCGATCTTTTTCTCAACATTTCTAGTTCTCTTTTTACTTCAGAATTAGTCCCTTTTTTTTCGAATATTTCGCATTTTTATCCAAAATTTGACTTTCTTCTTCTTCTTTTCAATTTTCTTAAAATTTCGATTTTTTCAAAATTTCGATCTTTTTCTCAACATTTCCAGTCATCTTTTTACTTCAGAATTTGCTTTTTTTTGCAAATATTTTACATTTTGCATTTTTCTCCAAAATTCGACTTTGTTCTTCTTCTTCTTCTTTTCAATTTTCTAAAAATTTCGATCTTTTCAAAATTTCGATCTTTTTCTCAACATTTCCAGTTCTCTTTTTACTTCAGAATTTATCCCTTTTTTGCGAATTCAAAATTCGACTTCCTTCTTCTTCCTCTACCCAATTTTCTGAAAATTTCGTTTTTTTAAAATTTCGACCTTTCCCTCAACATTTTTGGTTTTCTTTTTTTTTACAAAAGTTGTCCTTTTTTTTCAAAATTTGGCCATTTTTCATTTTTTTCCTAAATTCGACCTTCTTCTTTAGACTTTTCTGAACATTTCGATCTTTTTCTCAACATTTTTTGTTCTCTTTTTCGACTTCCTTCTTCTTCTTTTCAATTTTCTGACAATTTCGATTTTTTTTTTAAATTGCGATCTTTTTCTCAACATTTTTAGTTTTCTTTTTTCTAAAAAGTTGTCCTTTTTTCTGAATTTTGCCTTTTTCCATTTTTTCCTAAATTCGATCTTCTTCGTTTTCTTTTCACTTTTCTGAACATTTCGATCTTTTTCTCAACATTTCTAGTTCTCTTTTTACTTTAAAATTAGTCCTTTTTTTACGAATGTTTTACATTTTGCATTTTTCTTCAAAATTCGACTTTGGTCTTTTTCTTTTCTTCTTCTTTTCAATGTTCTGAAAATTTCGATTTTTTGAAATTTCGATATTTTAAAATTTCGATATTTTTCTCAACATTTTTAGTTTTCTTTTTTCTACAAATATTGTCCTTTTTTTCTAAATTGTGCCATTTTCCACTTTTTTCCAAAATTCGCCCTTCTTCTTTTTCTTTTCACTTTTCTGAACATTTCGATCTTTTTCTCAAAGTTTTTCTCTTCTTACTTCAAAATTACATATTTTACATTTTGCATTTTTCTCCAAAATTAGACTTTCTTCTTCTTCTTTTCAATTTTCTGAAAATTTCGATTTTTTTAAAATTTCGATCTTTTTCTCAACATTTCCATTTTTCTTTTTACTTCAGAATTTGTCCCTTTTTTGCGAGTGTTTTACATGTTGTATCTTGCATCTTTCTTCAAAATTCGACTTCCTTCTTCTTCCTCTATCCAATTTTCTGAAAATTTCGTTTTTTTAAAATTTCGATCTTTCCCCCAACATTTTTGGTTTTCTTTTTTTACAAAAGTTGTCCTTTTTTTCTAAATTTTGCCATTTTTCATTTTTTTCCTAAATTCGACCTTCTTCTTCTTTAGACTTTTCTGAACATTTCGATCTTTTTCTCAACATTTTCAGTTCTCTTTTTACTTCAGAATTAGTCCCTTTTTTTTTCGAATAGTTCGCATTTTTATCCAAAATTTGACTTTGTTCTTCTTCTTTTCAATTTTCTTAAAATTTCGATTTTTTCAAAATTTCGATCTTTTTCTCAACATTTCCAGTCATCTTTTTACTTCAGAATTTGTCCTTTTTTTTGCAAATATTTTACATTTTGCATTTTTCTCCAAAATTCGACTTTGTTCTTCTTCTTCTTTTCAATTTTCTAAAAATTTCGATTTTTTCAAAATTTCGATCTTTTTCTCAACATTTCCAGTTCTCTTTTTACTTCAGAATTTATCCCTTTTTTGTGAATTAAAAATTCGACTTCCTTCTTCTTCCTCTACCCAATTTTCTGAAAATTTCGTTTTTTTAAAATTTCGACCTTTCCCTCAACATTTTTGGTTTTCTTTTTTTTTACAAAAGTTGTCCTTTTTTTTCTAAATTTTGCCATTTTTCATTTTTTTCCTAAATACGACCTTCTTCTTTAGACTTTTCTGAACATTTCGATCTTTTTCTCAACATTTCTTGTTCTCTTTTTCGACTTTCTTCTTCTTCTTTTCAATTTTCTGAAAATTTCGATTTTTTTTTAAAATTGCGATCTTTTTCTCAACATTTTTAGTTTTCTTTTTTCTGAAAAGTTGTCCTTTTTTTCTGAATTTTGCCTTTTTCCATTTTTTCCTAAATTCGATCTTCTTCGTTTTCTTTTCACTTTTCTGAACATTTCGATCTTTTTCTCAACATTTCTAGTTCTCTTTTTACTTTAAAATTAGTCCTTTTTTTACGAATGTTTTACATTTTGCATTTTTCTTCAAAATTCGACGTTGGTCTTCTTCTTTTCTTCTTCTTTTCAATGTTCTGAAAATTTTGATTTTTTGAAATTTCGATATTTTAAAATTTTCGATATTTTAAAATTTCGATATTTTTCTCAACATTTTTAGTTTTCTTTTTTCTACAAATATTGTCCTTTTTTTCTAAATTGTGCCATTTTCCACTTTTTTCCAAAATTCGCCCTTCTTCTTTTTCTTTTCACTTTTCTGAACATTTCGATCTTTTTCTCAAAGTTTTTCTCTTCTTACTTCAAAATTAGTCCTTTTTTTCGAATATTTTACATTTTGCATTTTTCTCCAAAATTAGATTTTCTTCTTTTTCGTTTCAATTTTCTGAAAATTTCGATTTTTTCAAAATTTCGATCTTTTTCTCAACATTTCCATTTTTCTTTTTACTTCAGAATTTGTCCCTTTTTTGCGAGACTTTTACATGTTGCATCTTTCTTCAAAATTCGACTTCCTTCTTCTTCCTCTATTGAATTGAAATGAAAATTTCGATTTCTTAAAATTTCGAACTTTCCCTCAACATTTTTGGTTTTCTTTTTTTTTACAAAAGTTGTTTTTTTTTAAATTTTGCTATTTTCCATTTTTTTCCAAAATTCGACCTTCTTTTTCTTTTCAATTTTCTGAACATTTCGATCTTTTTCTCAACATTTCTAGTTCTCTTTTTAGTTCAAAATAATCCTTTTTTTTTTCGAATATTTTACATTTTGCATTTTTCTCCAAAATTCGACTTTCTTCTTTTCAATTATCTGAAAATTTCGATTTTTTTTAAATCTCGATCTTTTTCTCAACATTTCCAGTTCTCTTTTTACTTCAGATTTTGTCCCTTTTCTGCGAATATTTTATATTTTGAATTTTTCTTCAAAATTCGACTTTCTTAGTCCTCTTTTCAATTTTCTGAAAATTTCAATTTTTTAAATATTTCGATCATTTTCGCAACCTTTTGAGTTTTATTTTTTCTACAAAAGTTGTCCTTTTTTTATAAATGTTGCCATTTTCCATTTTTTTCCAAAAGTCGACCTTCTTCTTCTTCTTTTTTTGAATTTTCTGAACATTTGGATCTTTTTCTCACCATTTTTAGTTCTCTTTTTACTTCAGAATTAGTCCTTTTTTTCGAATATTTTACATTTTGCATTTTTCTCCAAAATTCGACTTTCTTCTTTTCAATTATCTGAAAATTTTGATTTTTTTTAAATCTTGATCTTTTTCTCAACATTTCCAGTTCTCTTTTTACTTCAGATTTTGTCCCTTTTCTGCGAATATTTTATATTTTGCATTTTTCTTCAAAATTCGACTTTCTTAGTCCTCTTTTCAATTTTCTGAAAATTTCAATTTTTTAAATATTTCGATCATTTCCTCGACCTTTTAAGTTTTATTTTTTCTACAAAAGTTGTCCTTTTTTATAAATGTTGCCATTTTCCATTTTTTTCCAAAAGTCGACCTTCTTCTTCTTCTTTTTTTGAATTTTCTGAACATTTCGATCTTTTTCTCACCATTTTTAGTTCTCTTTTTACTTCAGAATTAGTTCTTTTTTTCGAATATTTTACATTTTGCATTTTTCTCCAAAATTCGACTTGCTTCTTCTTCTTCTTTTCAATATTCTAAAAATTTCGATTTGTTAAAGTTTTGATATTTTCCTCAACATTTCCATTTCTCTTTTTATTTCAAAATTTGTCCTTTTTTTCTAATATTTCATATTTGGCTTTTTTCTTCAAAATTCGACTTTGTTCTTCTTCTTTTCAATTTTCTGATCTTTTTCTCAACATTTCCGATTCTCTTTTTACTTCAGAATTTGTCCCTTTTTTGCGAATATTTTACAGTTTGCATTTTTCTCCAAAATTCGACTTTTTTCTTCTTTATTTCGATTTTTTAAAATTTCGATCTTTTTCTCAACATTTTTAGTTTTCTTTTTCTACAAAAGTTGTCCTATTTTATAAATTTTACCATTTTCCGTTTTTTTCCAAAATTCGATTTTCTTCTTTTTCGTTTCAATTTTATGAACATTTCGGTCTTTTTCTCAACCTTTCTAGTTTTCTTTTCACCTCAGAATTAGAGCTTTTTTTCGAACATTTTGCATTTTTTTCCAAAATTTGACTTTCTTCTTTTTGTTCTTTTCAATTTTCTAAAAATTTTGATTTTCTTAAAATTTCGATACTTTTCTCAACATTTCCAGTTCTCTTTTTATCTCAGAATTTGTCCCTTTTTTGCGAATTTTTCTTCAAAATTCGACTTTCTTCTTCTTGTCAATTTTTTGAAAGTTTCGATCTTTATTTCAATATTTTTGGTTTCTTTTTTCTACAAAAGTTGTCCCTTTTTTCTAAATTTTGCCACTTTTTTCCAAAATTCTTCTTTTCCTTTTGAATTTTCTGAACATTTCGATCTTTTTCTCAACATTTCTAGTTCTCTTTTTACTTCAGAATTAGTCCTCTATTTTTCGAATATTTTCATTTTTCTCCAAAATTCGACTATCTTCTTCTTTTCAATTTTCTTCAGAATTAGTCCTTTTTTTTCGAATATTTTGCATTCTGCTCCAAAATTCGACTTTCTTCTTCTTTTCAATTTCCAGAAAATTTCGATTTTTGAAAATTTCGACATTTCTCGACAATTCCGGTTCTCTTTTTACTTCAGAATTTGTCCCTTTTTGCAAATATTTTTCATTTTGCGTTTTTCTTCAAATACTATCTTCTTATTTTAAATTTTTTGAAAATTTCGGTTTTTTATAATTTCAATGTTTTTCTCAACATTTTTGATTTTCTTTTTTCTACAAAAGTTGTCCTTTTTTCTAAATTTTGCCATTTTCCATTTTTTCCAAAATTCACCTTCTTCTTCTTTTCCCTTTCACTTTTCTGACCATTTCGATCTGTTTCTCCTTTTTTTTTCGAATATTTTACATTTTGCATTTTTCTTCAAAATTTGAATTTCTTCTTCTTTTCAATTTTCTAAAAATTTCGATATTTTAAAATTTCGAAGTTTTTCTCAACATTTCCAGTTCTTTTTTACTTCAAAATTTGTCCCTTTTTTGGGAATATTTTACATTTTGCATTTTTCTCCAAAATTAGACTTTCTTCTTCTTCTTTTCAATTTTCTGAAAATTTCGAACTTTTTCTTAACAATTCCATTTCTTTTTTTACATCGGAATTTGTCCCTTTTTTGTGAATATTTTACATTTTGCATTTTTCTTCAAAATTGAACTTTCTTCTTCTTATTTACAATTTTCTGATAATTTCGATTTTTTAAAATTTCGATCTTTTTCTCAACATTTCCACTTCTCTTGTTATTTCAGAATTTGTCCCTTTTTTGCGAACATTTTACATTTTGCATTTTTCTTCAAAATTCGACTTTCTTCTTCTTCTTTTTGTCAATTTTTTGAAATTTCAATTTTTTAAAATTTAGATCTTTATCTAAACATTTTTGGTTTTCTTTTTTCTGCCAAAGTTGTCCTTTTTTTCTAAATTTTGCCATTTTCCATTTTTTTCCAAAATTCGACCTTCTTCTTTTTCTTTTCAATTTTTTGAACATTTCGATCTTATTCTGAAGATTTCTAGTTCTCTTTTTACTTTAGAATTAGTCCTCTTTTTTCGAATGTTTTGCATTTTTCTCCAAAATTCGACTTTCTTCTTCTTCTTTTCAATTTTCTAAAGTTTTTTGATTTTTTAAAATTTCGATATTTTTCTCAATATTTCAAGTTCTCTTTTGTTTCAAAATTTGTCCCTTTTTTGAGAATATTTTTCATTTTGCATTTTTCTTCGAAATTCGACTTTCTTCTTCTTCTTCTTCGTTTCAATTTTCCGAAAATTTCGATTTTTTAAAATTTCGATCTTTTTCTCACCATTTTTAGTTTTATTTTTTCTACAAAAGTTGCCTTTTTTCTAAATTTTGCCATTTTCCATGTTATTTTCCAAAATTCGAGATTCTTTTTCTTTTCACTTTTCTGAATATTTCGATCTTTTTCTCAACATTTCTAGTTCTCTTTTTACTTCAGAATTTGTCCTTTTTTTTCGAATATTTCGAATTTTTCTCCAAAATTTAACTTTCTCTTCATCTTCTTTTCAATTTTCTGAATATTTCGATTTTTTAAAACTTCGATCTTTTTCTCAACATTTCCAGTTTTCTTTTGATTTCAAAATTTGTCCCTTTTTTGCGAATATTTTAAATGTTGCATTTTTCGTCAAAAATCGACTTTCTTCTTGTTCTTATCAACTTTCTGAAAATTTCGATTTTTTAAAAGTTCGATCCTTTTCTCAACATTTCTGGTTTTCTTTTTTCTACAAAAGTTGTCCTTTTCTTCTAAATTTTGCCATTTTCCATGTTATTTTCCAAAATTCGAGATTCTTTTTCTTTTCACTTTTCTGAACATTTCGATCTTTTTCTCAACGTTTCTAGATCTCTTTTTACTTCAGAATTTGTCCTTTTTTTAGAATATTTCGAATTTTTCTCCAAAATTCAACTTTCTTCTTCTTCTTCTTTTCAATTTTCTAATAATTTCGATTTTTTAAAATTTCGATCTTTTTCTCAACATTTCTAGTTCTCTTTTTACTTCAGAATTTGACCATTTTTAGCAAATATTTTACATTTTGCATTTTTCTTTAAAATTCAACTTCCTTCTTCTTCTTCATCTTTTTAATTATCTGAAAATTTCGATTTTTTAAAATTCCAATCTTTTTCTCAACATCTTTAGTGTTCTTTTTTCTACAAAAGTGGTCCTTTTTTTCTAAATTTTGCCATTTTCAATTTTTTTTCCAAAATTCGACTTTCTTCATTTTCGTTTCAATTTTCTGAACATTTCGGTCGTTCTCTCAACATTTCTAGTTGTCTTTTCACTTCAGAATTAGTTCTTTTTTTTTTCGAATATTTTACATTTTGCATTTTTCTCCAAAATTCTACTTTTTTCTTCTTCTATTCTATTTTCTGAAAATTCCGATTATTTTAAATTTCGATCTTTTTCTCAACATTTCCATTTCTCTTGCGATTTCAGAATTTGTCCCTTTTTTTGCGAATATTTTACATTTTGCATTTTTCTCCAAAATTCTACTTTCTTCTTCTTCTATTCAATTTTCTGAAAATTTCGACTGTTTATAAATTTCGATCTTTTTCTCAAAATTTCCACTTCTCTTGTTATTTCAGAATTTGTCCCTTTTTTTGCGAATTTTTTACATTTTGCATTTTTCTCCAAAATTCTACTTTCTTCTTCTTCTATTCAATTTTCTGAAAATTTCGATTGTTTATAAATTTCGATCTTTTTCTCAACATTTTCACTTCTCTTGTTATTTCAGAATTTGTCCCTTTTTTTGCGAATATTTTACATTTTGCCTTTTTCTCCAAAATTCTACTTTCTTCTTCTTCTATTCAATTTTCTGAAAATTTCGATTGTTTATAAATTTCGATCTTTTTCTCAACATTTCCACTTCTCTTGTTATCTCAGAATTTGTCCCTTTTTTTGCGAATATTTTACATTTTGCATTTTTCTCCAAAATTCTACTTTCTTCTTCTTCTATTCAATTTTCTGAAAATTTCGATTGTTTATAAATTTCGATCTTTTTCTCAACATTTCCACTTCTCTTGTTATTTCAGAATTTGTCCCTTTTTTTGTGAATATTTTGAATTTTGCATTTTTTCTTCAAAATTCGACTTTCTTCTTTTTCTTTACAATTTTCTGAAAATTTCGATTTTTTAAAATTTTGATTTCTTTCTCAACATTTTTAGTCTTCTTTTTTCTGCAAAAGTTGTTCATTTTTTCTAAATTTTGCCATTTTCCATTTCCATTTGAATCTTTTTAATTCGATCTTCTTCTTTTCAATTTTCTGAAAGTTTCGATTTGTTTGAGCTCGAGTATTTTTGTTTGTTTTTTTATAGCAATTTCCACTCTCCCAGAATTCATTTTTTTTAATAAAAGTTCTTCGAGTTTATTCTTAAAAATCAACTTCCTCTGAATACGTCGTCTGACTTTTCCAAAAACGTTTAGAGTTTTCTCAAAATTCATCTTTTTTTTTTCGAAATCTTACAATCTTTCTCAAAATTTAACATATTTTAAGTCATCGATGTATCCTTAAAAACCTCTTTTTTTCTAAATTTTGAATTTGTTGTAGAATTTTTTTTATTTGATTTTCTTTGATAAATTTCGACCTAATTCTAAAAATTTAATTTTTTTAGAAATAAGTCAAATTTGTCAAAGAAAGTCCTATTTTTTGTTTGATTTTTTTTCATTTTTCTCAAATTTGGATTTTTCTGGAAATGTACCCTTTTAACTCAAAATTATTGTTTTTTTCAATTTATTTAACATTTCTTCGGCCCAGTTTGGAAATATTTAAATTTTTATGGTTTGTTGACAATTTTATAAACAGTTTTTGAAATGCGACTACGTGATATTTAAATTCACGTAGTCGGATTTCAAAAACTGTTTATAAAATTGTCAACAAACCATAAAAATTTAAATATTTCCAAACTGGGCCGAAGAAATGTTAAATAAATTGAAAAAAACATAATATTTCCGGTCAATAAGGGTCTACCATGAAGAATCAAAATTATTGCATCAAAATTTAAAAAAAAGTAAAAATTTCGAAAAAAATACGCAAATCTTGTCCCCTGGGACCAAGAAAGATTAAAAAAGCACAACAATAATTGCTCTAACGCGTCTCGATAGTCAAGCTATCATCTTCAATGAGATAAGATGCCAGCTTGGCTATCGAAACGCATTAGAGCAACTGTTATTGTATTTATCAATATTTCTTGGCTTCAGGGGACAGAATTTATTTATCAATTTTTGAAGATAACCACTGACCAGTTCGTTGCACCAAGAAAAAATTGAAAAAAGAGTTTTGGAAAATTTTAAAGTTTTTTCGAAACTCAAGGTTTATTTTCAAAAATTGAAATACAGAACTTGTCCCCTGAAAGGTTTATGTCAAAATTTAAACAAAAACGTAATAATTATGAGAAAAATAGTTTTAGGAATTTCCGGCTTTACAAGAAAATTCGATTTTATTCAAATTCCCGTTTCGAAAATCCTCTCCTAACAAAAAAAAAGACGCTTGATTCCCTTATAATTTAAACACTTTTTTGAAAACTTTTTTAAAATCAGTTTTTTGAAATTACGACTTTAAAATTTTGATTTTTTTTTGAAAATTTCGCTGTTAGTTGAAAATTTCAGATTTTTTGAAAAATTTTAAATTTTCGACTTTTGGCCATTTGTTCAAATTTTTGAATATTTTGATAATGGCAGTATCTCTCTGAAGATGATAGCTTGGCTATCGAAACCTCTGATGTGTTTTTTAATCTTTCTTGGTTTCAGGGGACAAGATTTGTATTTCAATTGTTGAAGATAATCAAAAAAACTACCACCAAAAAAAATGTACTTTTTCAAAATTTCAACAATTTTTCAAAACCATATTTTTTCTCAAATTAGGACTTCAGAATGTCGACTTCAAATTTTATCTATGAAAATTTTCGATTTTTTTTTGAATATTTCGCGAAAGTATTTGGATATTCTTTTTGAAGAATTTGGAATTTATAAAATCATTTTCAACAAACTGGGATGACAAAGAGGAAATAAACGTTTTAAGTTCAAGGTCAACTCAGCTTGGGAAAAAAGTTGAAAATAGAAAACTGTTAATTTACAGTTGAAACTTTGCAAAAAAATCTTGCTCTTTGAAATTAATATGCAATGAAGCAAAGATCGATTAAAAAACGCAACAACACTTGCTCTAAAGCGTTTCAAAAGCCAAACTATCATCATCATCATCGAAATACACGAGTACATATCTCTCTGAAATTGTTGAAAGTTGTTGGAGGCGAATTTTTGGTTCACTTTAAATGTGTATCAACAGTTGGTAATAGGGTGTGCAAAGTTACCTCCGACGGGTGCATCCGGTGCTTCTTTGGGCATAGCTCCATGCTCTTCAGGTGGTGGTAACTCTTGCTCTTCTTGCGGTTGTGTGGTTTCTGTTCAAATGATGAAGAAGAAGCGTGGTGCGTTAAATAAAATGCAACTAGCGCTATCAGCGAAAATGTGCGTGTAAAAGAACATTAGGATGCTTCAAGAGGCCACGAATTAACCAAAGATTCGCATATTTTTTGTATCTTCTTTGCGAAGTTTGGTTAATGCCGGCGCCATTCCAATTAAATGGCATTTTCTTAGTGTGGTAAAAGCAACTGGCGAAGAAAATGCCACTGAATGGGAATGGAACAAAGATTCGCACTTGAAGTACCCGAATGGATTCAGAGCAGTACAGGCAACAAAAAAAAGTGACCAAATTACCTCCTTGGAAAGGCACAATTTGCGTATACTCGGACCACCCGTGTGTATTCCTCGATCGTGCTCTGCTTTCATAGACCCCAGCACTCAAATCCTTCAGAGTGTACTGAATGGTATAAATATCATCTTCAGCGTTGGTAACATTCGGTTTAGCGGTTTCCCAAGTCGAACTCTAAAATATTTTACATAAAACAAGACCAAACATCAACAACCCACCATACTCCTTTTTTCCTGTATTGAAGCTCGTGCTCTATGATGGGATTCTTCGATTCCACCGCCCAGGTCAACACGACGTCCTTTACTGTCCTCTCTGGTTTGATGAAGTCCAACATGGCGGGCGTTTTCACCAAAGCGATGGTTTTTTCTGTCTTCCCGATTACGTTCACGGCGTAACAGGAGTAGTTTCCGAAGTCGCTCTCCTCCAATCCTTTGATGATCAAAGTGTGATCGGCGCCGGCATCGTGCATCTCGATATGCTCGCTGGGCACCACGTTACGCCCGTTCTTCTTCCATGTGACGGTCGCCTTCGGCGTCGCGTGTACCGTGCACTTTAGCTCGGTGTCCATGTTGGTGTCGGAGTTGACGGTGTATTTTTCGATGGAAACGTATGGTTTATCTGGAAGAGTGATTTGATAACGTTAGGGCCCTATTTAAACGTTCCCTTGGAGGTGCTACTCTTTTTTGAATTTTTTAGAACAGCTAAGTGAACTAATTTGTAGTAAACTAGAAACAATTGAAGGAAAGGTTTGGAGATTGAGAAGCTATATTTAAATCTTCAAGAATCACTTTTTTAACATAGTGGAAGCTTACTAAGACTTTTTGTTTTGTTTTTAAATACATTCTTTTTCCAAGTGTGTCTAAGAAGTTGTAGCTTCTGAGTGGAATTGATAAAAAATAAAAAAACTTTTTGAGTTAATCCCCTTAATACTTACGTGAAACGTGGATGTTAATGGAAGCATGATCCGGATTTCCGACGCCGTTGTCAGCCAAGCATCTGTATAAACCTTGCTGTTTGTGTTTAATATGTTGTATGGTGAGAGTCTCTCCTTCCAATCTGAAGTTGTCTTTGTCCAAATGCCAGGAGATCTTCGGTGGAGGATTGCCCTTTGCTTTACAGTGCAGCTCTAGCGTGGCTCCAGCTTGAAGCTGAACAAATGGAAAGCGATTATTTTTTATCCGGAAGAAGGCTCACACTATTGATGTATGTGGTGTCCCCAAAATATTTTTGGAAGCGATACACTTCTCGTATTTTGTAAAAAAAGGGCGACACACATTAATCTATTTAATAAAACTCTAACATTGACTCGCAGACAACGCACAGTCTAAACGGGTGGCTCTACAAGATGAAATTTTGCACCCGAAGGTTACGTATAGCGTAGGTGACCACTAAGATTTTTCAAATTCGAGGGCCTTAAAATGCGCATTAAAACTCAAAAAAAGGTAGGCAATAAATAATACATAAAGTTGCTTGTACGCGTTAATCATAAACTGAAAGTATATGGCGTCACTTTGACTGTATGACATATTCTTGCTACGGCGCGGCGGTGTTTATTTTGCTTATCGCATTTCTTCTCTGTGTGACCATGCGGCCGTAAAACTGAAAAACTGAGAGACTGAGAGTCTTTATTCTGCTGCAGAATTAACAACGTTGATAATACATGACGTTGTTTTAACCACAATTTGACAGATTCAAGGGTTTTGATGTATCAAAATAGAAATGTCGACCAAGGAAAAAAGAGATTCAAAACACACGAGGTGAAAAGGAGGGTAGGCCCAGAGCAATTTATCCAAAAACTTTGGGAAAAATCTAATGGTCCCTGAAATGTACACGGGTACACGGCTAGTTGTCTAAGAATTTTTTGACGCCCGAATAGATTTTGCTGAAATTCGGTCACTCCAACTCCAAATTTCAACAAAAATCTGCCGAAAAGTTTTTCTTTGAGACACTTGAATCAAATTTAAAAAAAATCGGGATTTCTCGATTAAAATCGATGTTTCGATAAACAATTTAAGCGTCCACAGACAGAAAGTCGAAATTTAGAGAAAACAATTTGTTTTCAAGCTCGAAATTTGAAGATTGGTTTGGTTCAAATTGAAAATTTTGAGAAAAAACTCAGAGATCTGTTTCAATATTATTGGGGTCTCTAACGCGTTTCGATGGCCAGCTATCGATAGCAAGCTATCAACTTCAGAAAGATACTCATGAAGATGATAACTTGGCTATCGAAACGCGTTAGAGCAACCTTTGTTGTGTTTTTTAATATTTCTTGGTTTCAGGGGACAAGATTTGTATTTTAATTTTTAAAGATAACCAAGGACCAGTCCGTTCCATCAAAATTATTGGGCAACTTCTTGAAGTGGCAACATATTTCGTTTTTAAAATGAGGATACAGACTCTATAGACTCGATAATGTCTGTATCCTCATTTTAAAGAGGGAGCCACAGATCTGTCAAAGAAAAACCACATAAAAAATATTGTGCTGTGCATTGAGAGAAGTTGACTATCCATTTGGAAGTTTACGCCTCCATTATTCTGAGGTCCCCAACGTTGTAGTAAATGGTACTTCACTTACCGTAGTGATATCTCCTTTGGCTTCGATCAGGACGATTTTGGGTGGAACCTTGACAGCCAGATGGTGCACGACTTGGTCTTTATTCGATCTGGACACCATAGCCTTACAGATGTAGCTACCCTCGTCATCTGCCTCCACGGGGCTAATTTGCAAAGACCAATCGTGCAATATCAGGTTGTTGGGTTTAGCGTGCAGGCTCGTATTTTGTTGAAACAGTGGCGTATCATTCTTGTACCATATCAGTACAACACCTGTTCATAGAACAAATAGGAGAATGTTAAACGCATTATCAACGTATACTTTGAGTTACTGAGTTCACTTTACATTAACCTTTTAGTGTGGACATTACATTATTTTAACATTAGCCTGAGGACATGGAGTCTCACAAACTTTTATATTCGGGGAAAAATTTTGACTGCAAATATTAATAAAATTGACAAACTAGGGCTGGGGGAAGATAAATAGTTCTTAAATGAGAGAATTTATTGTATAAAAATTCAACTTTTATAATGAGGAGTTGGGGAACTATAATTATTGAGATTAACGCAGGGGTGCCTCAGGGATCTGTTCTGTCTCTCACTCTATTTCTATTTCGATCTCTTAGCTTCAACTTCCAATGCTATATACAGCTACGCAGATGATAGTAACCTTGTGTCATCTTTTTTTCTCCGACAAACCATTATCTATCGCTGCTTCAGATCGACTAAGGGAACAGCAGATACAGACGGTTAATCAGGATCTCGGGATTATTTTGGAATGGGGTAAGAACAATTTGGTCGACTTCAATGCTTCAAAAACTCAGGCCGCGGTTTTCTCTAAGAAAACATCAAGAGATAATGCAACAAACATACTAATGGACGGTAAAATCCTCACCATGGGATCTAATCTATCTATCCTAGGAGTGAATGCGAGCACTAACTTTTCTTGGAACGATTATGAGCGCGCCATTGCCAAATCGGCCTCTCAGAAGCTAGGCTTTTTTTTTAGAGCTAAAAAGTACTTTACATCTCATCAGCTATTAACACTATACAAAGCTCAAGTTAGGCCAACACTAGCCAATACTCTTCTCATGTTTGGAGTTCAGCCCCAAAACACACTTTAGCTCTCTTGGATTCAATTCAAAGAAGAGCGATTCGCCTAATTGATGACGAAAGTCTGACCTAGTCTCTGGTCTGACCGATTCTCTCGAAACAGTAGAGCACAGGCGTATGATTGGTGACTTGTCTCTTTTCTCCAAGTACTATCATGGAAGATGCTCGCAGGAACTAAGAGGATTGATGCCCCCAAGGGCAGGATTCTTCAGGCGTACTAGACAGTCGGAGACAGCAAATTCCTTTGCGGTCCAGCTTGACACAGTGAGGACTTCTGTCTACGGAGACTCTTTTTTTTTACAGAACTTCCAAGTTATGGAACTTGTTACCGAAAGGAATTTTCCCCAAAAATTATAACCTATCTTTGTTTAAGAAGGCGGTTCATCGCCATCTATCCGTGTTTCCGCATCCTACTCGCAGTGCTTTGAAAGCATAATGGGGTTACGCTTTGCGAGTGGATTAAACTTAAAAAAAAATATTAGCAAAAAACCGTAGACGAGTGGCATTAATTCTCAAAAATTACAGAACCCAAGGGATCTGTGAGACCCTTTGTCCACACTTAAAGGTTAAATATAAAGCAAACACCGATTACTTATAACCAAATCAACGAAACTATTAAATTTAGAAATCTGAAATTTGGCACAGAGGTTCCTTATATGACGTAAGCATCCACTACAGGCCCGTAACCAGGATCTTTTTTTCTGGGGATTAGAGAGAAACAGTTGCTCTCTGAAGATGACAGCTTGGCTGTCGAAACGCGTTAGAGCAATCTTTGTTGTGTTTTTTAATCTTTCTTGGTTTCAGGAAACAAGTTCTGTGTTTCAATTTTTGAAGATAACCAAGGACCAGTCTGTTCCATCAAACATTATTTTAATAAAATTTAAAAACGTAAGATTGAAATATCAAATAAAAAAAAAGAAATTTCAAGAAAAGTTTAAATTTTTCTAGAAACAAAATCTCACATTTAAGGGTCAACATTTTGGTTAAAATTCGAATGAGTTTAAGGTAAAAATTTTAATATTTAGGTTGAGAATTCGAGAATGAACTCGAAATTTTAAGAACTTTTTCATTTAAAAATATTATATTCCTTCTGAATATCCTGAGTGTAACCTAAAATTTATTTTTATTAATTTCGACTGAGATTTCAAAATATTTTTTTGTTAATTCCGAGTTGTGGCCTGTTAATGCCTTTTATTTTTAGAGTATTTTACCTTTCTGGTGCCTTCTTTACTTTTCATTTTTGCCCAATTTAACATTTTGCTCACCTTTTTACCTTGCTTTATTGTGCTTAAAATCCGATCTCTAATAATAAGAAATGGCGCCAAATTTGAAAAATAACATCCTTGCATTTCAGTACGAAAACAAAATGATCCATTAAAAATGGTATTTAAAAAGGTCGCACATCTGAAAAGTTCAGTTCTACCTAGTGTGAAGCCAACAAATTTCGGGGAGGAGGGGCTGCAGCACC
>CM053325.1:6068140-6213140 GCA_028583605.1 Dastarcus helophoroides
AATGAAGCCCAAGTATCAACAAAATTAACATATTAAAGCCGCAACATCTGTTTTCGTTTCTATACGATTTTAATCCAACAAATAAATACTGAGAACAAGTAAATACTGAAAACAAGTAAATACTGAGCTACATCTTCACCAAATATTAACTCAAGGAGTACAAGTCTAATTAATTTTTTTTATTTATAAGTTAACGACTTATTAACATGACAATTGTACGGTGATCAACTCAAAAAAACCGGAACAATTTACATAACCAGTGGTTGTTGCAAATTAGCGCGCTACAATTAATGTTATTACAAGTCAGACTTTTGCTGATTTCAAGCAAATGCGTTAGCAATCTATCTATGAAAAACTAATTATAACAGATAAATTGAATTTTCCACATTACTGCAAATTAAAACGTCCAATTGCTATTTTACGATTGGAGAAATCTCTCAACAGTTCGATTTTCGTCGAACAAAAATAAATAAATAAAATCCGCAATTAACGTTTCAACTTTAAAACCCTCTAAAACGCTATTTGATAAACAAACTAATTTCGACGTTATGAGCAGCATGTAGGAAAGCATTTCGACGTACGGAAGCGTTTCATACCAAAAACAAAAAGTCATAGAAATGTCGTATGTATCGCATCCACAACTACGAGGGTTCATTGCCCAGGCGGGAGCTTATTATTAGATTTTAAACGTTACCAGCGCTTTAGTGTTTTACTATTACGCGTTTTAAGAATTTCACGGTTTTCACATCAAATTTTTAAATTATGACCATGAGTCATCCTTAGTCGCTATAAATTGAGTAATGCCAAGGGTTAGATTGAAGAAGCACGCGAAGAATGCTGGGAGCCAGGAGTGATTAAACCAGCGAACTCTCTATAGAATTCACTAGATTAAACATATATCGGACAGACAAAAAGGTCAATAAAAATTAGATTTAAAGGACATATTTTTCGTTTCCCAGGAAAGAGACTGGGGGAGAGGCGGTAAACTAGAAAAATTGAAAACAGGATAAGTCTAAATAGTTCAACATAGAATTTTATTTTAAACCAACCCCCCCCCCCCCTATTCACGGTCGACCAATTTCAACATTTTGAAATGTCAATAGCACATCACTAACTTTTTTGCAAGCATCGTTATTAACTCATTAACTCATTAAGTAGTTAAGACAGTCTTTGTTTCCCAAAGTATGGTACGCGTATCCCCACGAGTAGGGGGGCTTTAGTGGGAGTTCCAGCTGCCCGGGAGTCTTCAGATGAGTCAAAAATTAAAAATCAATTGTTCCGATAAACGTAACTTAATCAGCTTGCACCGTTTTAGAAAGTTCGTGCAGATTGCAGAATGATGTTTTGTTTAAATTCGCTGATCTGTTCAGCAAACAGGCAGAAACGCACTTCCTCGTTTAGATGCTAATTAGGATGCAATGTTTTAACGAAGGGCGCCCACCGTCACGATAAATCATGGAAAGGGTACTCAGATATCGAAAATTTAGGTATGATATGAATACAAGTGATATGATATGAATACAAGTCTAAAACAAATTTTTATTTTTTAAGCTGCCAACTTGTGAGTTCAAAATCAAATTTTGAACATCTACAAGGCCATTAAGGCGCCCATATTATTATATATTGTGCTGTTGCGTTAATATTGTGGATGGAATGCATTCAGAGGCTGCACGGCGAGTTCGAGGCCGCGACAGGTAGAAAACATTGTCCAAGTTTAGGCAAATTAATAACGTAATTTAAATGTTCGACTACCGGTGCACCAATGGTACCATAGTTTGAAACTTTTGAAATTTCAATCGCCAACTGGAACGAGTTTAATGGCGGCAGCATTATGTGAGCCGGTTGTTCCAACAAGACACAACCGATGCAATTAAATTCTAAATTTACGTTAATTCTAACGTTGTAGAAAACGTGTAGCCCCATTTTTACATCTTTTATGCGACGGTGTTCTGGTTAAGTTTAACGATGTTTCGCCAAACCGGAAATTTAAACAGTAGCAGTAATCTTGTATTAGTTTTGAACAAAAAACTGAGATGTACTGTAACGTTCCGTTTTTTTTTTATTCTGTGCGCAAATTTCAAATTTCGCGGCACAACATTTCCCAAGGTGGCTGTTATTTGGTTACTAGGACGATGTTCATAAATCATAAATAAAACACTGTTTGTTGATACCGCAAGGACGGCCATTTTGTCTTTTTGAGGTGGTTGCGTTTAGGGATGTCGATTCCTTTTTGAAATAATCGATTTTTGAATCAATTCGAATCGTGAGCAAAACTATCGATTCCCGGTAAAATTGGGTGCTGAAAGATCGATTTCCGATTAATCGCCTTGTTGCTAAAATTTTTAAACATTTCTAATAAAACAAAAATTGAATAATAATAACGAATTGGCGTAGTTTAATTTTGAAAGTTTTTTCTTGGATTTTAAAGACTAATATTTATATTTTAATTACTTATTCCTATAATGCACAGACCAATAGGTTTGAACATTAATTAGATTCGAAGTTTGGAAACCAAATACCGGTTTCGATCTTGTTAGATCTCGTCAGTTTGGTATATCCAACTCGAATGCTAACAAATGTTACGACAAGTAAGTACTAAGTAAGTACAACATTGTTGGCGATGGCCATAGTTTCTCTATGGACCAATAGGTGGTAGTACTAAAGAGTCACTCGCTTGACGCCTGTGAATGTTTTAGTACTTACTTGTCGGAACATTTATTAGCATTCGAGTTGGATATACCAAACTGACGAGATCTAACAAGATCGAAACCAGTATTTGGTTTCCAAACTTCGAATCTAATAAATGTTCAAACCTATTGGTCTGTGCATTATAGAATCCTTGTCTTCTGGGAACTCTCCTAGAGAGCAACCGCTTCGCTAGGTGGCAGTGTTTCAACTGTTGGTAGTTCAGCTACCTATGATTCACTATACACGCCTGGAGGGCTGCATGAATTTGTAGTCTAGGTTGCATTCTTCTTGCATACTTATTCCTAATTAGAAAAAACCAATACATATTTATTTTCTGCTTTGTTTTTTATTTATGTATTTTTGGGCATTAATTTATAAAAAATATATTTAGAAATATGAAGTTTAAACTGGAAAATACGAGATTACAGTGAAAATGTCTACTTTATTTTCCAAATTTCGACTTTTTTGAAAAAATGTATTAGATAAAGTCGAAATTTCGCCTTTAATCTCGAAATTTCAACTTTTTTTTCACAAAATTTCAAGATAAGTCGAAATTTCTTATTCTATGGTTAAGTTAGGCAGATGACAGTTAAGCCCCACCAACGCTTAGAATATAAGACTATATTCGAAGTACCAACTCTTTTACAATTTAATGTTGACACTTAGCCGTAGGATACGTTCACTAAATTCTACTACACTACACTAAATTAAGAAAAACTATCGAAGAGACATTTAGCCACATTTCCTTATAATTAATTTACTTTATTTATCTAATAATTAGTGTTTTTTCCGGGTAATTATTTTGTATAATTGATAATTATTTATTTTTTCTTATGATCAAGTGCATCTACTCCCATCAATTTTTATTTTTTATTTTGTTTCTGTAATTGGGGCCTAAACCCTGTTGAAATATAATAAACTATTATTATTATTATTATCATTATTAAATTCAATTTTGATTATTTTCTACAAATTTTGACTTTTTTCTCAAATTTCGACTCATTTCCTCGAAATTTCGATTTTTTTCTGAACATTTCGTCTTTTTTCTCGAAATGTTGATCTTAATCACGGAATTTCGATTTAAAACTCAAAATTTCGACCTTTTTCTTGAAATTTCAAGATTAAAGTAGAATTTTCGAAAAAAAAAGTCGAAATTTTGAGTTCAAAGTCGACATTTTACAAAAGCGTAAAAAGGACATTGATTTAAAAAAATATTTTTAAAGATTTCGACTTTTTTCTCGAAATTTCCATTTTTTTTTTCGAAATTTCGATTTTTTATCTCGAAATGTAGACTTTAATCTCGAAATTTCGCATTTAAATTCGAAATTTCGCATTTAAATTCGAAATTTCTGCTTTAAATTCGAAATTTCGTCTTTACACTCACAATTTCGACTTTTTTCTCGAAAATTCGGCTTTTTTCTTAAAATTTTTACTTTTTTCCTTATATTCCGAGATTAATGTCAAAATTTCGACTTTAATCTTGGATTTTCGACTGTGATATTGAATTTTTTCTCGAAATTTTGAAAATAAGTCGCTTTATAATAAGCACACTCTATGGTTAAATTAGCCAGATGACAGTTACATCCCACTACTCTTCTTCTCCAACAATCTTGACAGTTGGTAGTAGGGTGCGTTCAATAATTGCTATGTTTAATCAGCAAATTTTGGTCTTTTTTTAGAAACTTAGAAACTTCGAGATTTAAGTGGAAATTTCGAGAAAAAAGTTGAAATTTCGAGAAAAAGTTTGAAATTTTGAGTTTTAAATCGAAATTCCGTGATTAAGATCAACATTTCGAGGAAAAAGACGAAATGTCCAGAAAGAAATCGAAATTTCGAGGAAATGAGTCGAAATTTGAGAAAAAAGTCAAAATTTGTAGAAAATAATCAAAATTTTGAGTTTAAAGTCGAAATTTCGAAAAAAGTGTCGAAATTTCGATATTAAGGTCAAAATTCCGAGAAAAAAGTCGGTATTTGAGAAAAAAGTCGTAAATTGAGAGGAAAAAAAACGAAATTTCGAGAAAAAAGTCGAACTTTTCAGATTAAGTAGAAATTTCGAGAAAAAACTCGAATTTTGAGAAAAAGTCGAAATTTTGTAATATTTCGACAAAAAAATTGAAATTAGAGAAAAAAGTCGAAATTTCGAAAAAAATCAAAATTTGGAGAAAAAAAGTCGAAATTTCGAGAAAAAAAGTTGAATTTCGAAAAAAATAGTCGAAATTTCGAGAGAAACAGTCGAATTTCGAAAAAAAAGTCGAAATTTTGACTTTAAAGTCGAAATTTCCAGAAAAATGTCGAAATTTCAATATTAAGGACAAAATTTCGAAAAAAAAGTTGAAATTTGAGACAAAAAAACGAAATTTCGTGGAAAAGGTCGCAATTTCAAGAAAAAAGTCGAAAGTTTCAGAAAAAAAAGACGAAATTTCGAGAAAACAAAGACGAAATTTCGAGAAAAGGTCGAAATTTTGAAATATTTCGAAAAGAAAAAAGAAAGAGTCGAAATTTGAGAAAAAAGTCGAGATTTCGAAAAAAATCGGAATTTCGAGAAAAAAAATCGAAATTTCGAGAAAAAAAGACGAAATTTCGGAAAAAATAGAAATTAAAGTCAAAATTTCCAGAAAAATGTTGCAATTTCGATATTAAGGTCAAAATTTTGAGAAAAAAGTCGAAATTTCGAAATATTTTGAGAAAAAAGTCGAAATTTGGGAAAAAAGTCAAGATTTCTAGAAAAAAGTCGAGATTTCGAGAAAAAAGTCGAAATTTCTCGAAAAAAAGTCTGATATTTCGAGAAAAAAGTCGAAATTTCGAGAAAAATGTCCAAATGTCAATATTGAGGTTAAAATTTCGAGAAGAAAATCGAAATTTCGAGAAAAAAAATCGAAATTTCAAAAAAAAGGCAAAATTTCGAGAAAAAAGTTGAAATTTCGAGAGAAAAAAATTCTAAATTTGAGAAAAAAGTCAAAACTTCGAAAAAAAGGTCGAAATTTCAAGCCTAAAATCGAAATTTGAGAAAAAAAGTCGAAATTTCTAAAAATAACATTATTTTTAATCGATGTCCTTTCTACGCCTTTGTAACATTTCGAAAAAGTTGAAATTTCCAAAAAAAAGTCGAAATTTCTAAAAAAGTCGAAATTTAAAAAAAAAGTCGTAATTTTAAGAAAAAAAGTCGAAATTTTGAATTGAAAGTCGAAATTTCGAGAAAAATGTCGAAATTTCGATATTAAGGTCAAAATTTCGAGAAAAAAGTTCAAATTTAGAAATATTTTGAAAAAAAAGTCGAAATTTGAGAAAAAAGTCAAGATTTCGAGAAAAAAGTTGAAATTTCTCGAAAAAAAGTCGAAATTTCGAGAAAAATGTCCAAATGTCGATATTCAGGTCAAAATTTCTAGAAAAAAAAACGAAATTTCGAGAAAAAAAATCGAAATTTAAAAAAAAAGTGAAAATTTCGAGAAAAAAGTTGAAATTTTTAGAAAAAAAATTCAAAAGTTGAGGAAAAAGTCAAAACTTCGAAAAAAAAGTCGAAATTTCGAGCCTAAAATCGAAATTGAAAAAAAGGTCGAAATTTTTAAAAATAACATTATTTTTAATCGACGTCCTTTCTACGCCTCTGTAACATTTCGAAAAAGTTGAAATTTCCAGAAGAAAGTCGAAATTTCCAGAAAAGTCGAAATTTAGGAAAAAGGTCGAAATTTTGAGAAAAAAAGTCGAAATTTTGAGTTTAAAGCCGAAATTTCGAGAAAAATGTCGAAATTTCGATATTAAGGGCAACATTTCGAGAAAAAAGTCGAAATTTCGAAATATTTCGAGAAAAAGTCGAAATATGAGAAAAAAGTCGAGATTTCGAGAAAAAAGTAGAAATTTCGAAATATTTCGAGAAAAAGTCGAAATATGAGAAAAAAGTCGAGATTTCGAGCAAAAAGTCAAGATTTCTCGAAAAAAAAGTCGAAATTTGGAGAAAAAAAGACGAAATTTCGAAAAAAATTCGAAATTTTGACTTTAAAGTCGAAATTTCGATATTAAGGTCAGAATTTCGAGAAAAAAGTCGAAATTTCGAAATATTTCGAGAAAAAAGTCAAGATTTCGAGAAAAAGTCGAGATTTCGAGAAAAAAGTCGAAATTTCTGGAAAAAAAGTTGAAATTTCGAAAAAAGTGGATATTTCGAGAAAAATGTCCAAATGTCGATATTCAGGTCAAAAGTACGAGAAAAAAGTCGAAATTGGAGTAAAAAAACAACATTTTGAGAAGAAGGTCGAAATTTCGAGAAAAAAAAAATTGAAATTTGGGAAAGAAGTCAAAATTTCGAGAAAAAAGTTAAAATTTTGAGAAAAAAAATTTCAAATTTAAGAAAAGAGTCAAAACTTCAAAAATAAAGTCGAAATTTCGAGCCTAAAATCGAAATTTGAGAAAAAAAGTCGAAATTTCTAAAAATAACGTTATTTTTAATCTTTTCTACGCCTTTGTAACATTTCGAAAAAGTTGAAATTTCGAGAAGAAAGTTAAAATTTTTAGAAGAAAGTCGAAATTTCCAGAAAAGTAGTCGAATTTTGAGAAAAAAGTCGAATTTTAAGAAAAAATCGATATTTTGAGAAAAAAAAGTCGAAATTTTGAGTTAAAAGTCGACATTTCGAGAAAAATGTCGAAATTTCGATATTAAAGGAGAAAAAAGTCGAGATTTCGACAAAAAAAATCGAAATTTCGAGAAAAAAAGTCGAAATTTCGAGAAAAAATCGAAATTTCCGAGAAAAGTCGAAATTTTGAAAAGAAAAGTCGAAATTGTGAGTTTAAAGTCAAAATTTTGAGAAAAATATGGAAATGTCGATATTAAGGTCAAAATTTCGAGAAAAAAGTCAAAATTTGAGAAAAAACCGAAGTTTCGAGAAAAAGATCAAAATTTCGAGAAAAAATCTAAATTTGAGAAAAAAGTCAAAATTTTGAGAAAAAAATCGAAATTTTGAGAAAAAAAGTCAAAATTTCGAGAAAAAAGCCAAAATTTCGAGCCTAAAATTGAAATTTGAGAAAAAAAGTAGAAATTTCTAAAGATAAAATTTTTTAATCGATTTCCTTTCTACGCCTTTGTAACATTTCGAAAAAGTTCAAATTTTCAGAAAAAAGTCGAAATTTATCTATTTGGTAATTTCAATTAAAATATTTTTTAGGTAACGGCGAACGAAATTACCTGGCGCCCTTTATTTATTATTTGATCCGTTTACCTAAAATTTAAGTTAACATCAGAATCCCCGATTGAGAATCGATTACAGATTCCTGAGCTCCCCAAAGGACTCTGAGCCAGTGTGCTCACCGACGAAGAGCTGCCGTCCGCCTGTGCTAGTTTTTACTATTTCCAAAGAAAAACGCTGCAGTGCAGAAACAATTTTCAAAATACTGGTGTGTTGGAAAAGTTTTTTTTTTCTTTGGATGATAATATAAAGCAGTGTTTCCCAAGCGGTGTGTCACCGAGAGATTATTTTGACGAAAGCTGCCGGTGACACACTAGTCACGACACATCAATTAGAAATTTATAAATGTCTACTGTCTACTACTACTACGGTCTACTGTCAGCTTATCAATTTCTTGAAATAATGAACCATCCAATAAGAAAACTATCCCTGTACATAATTAAATGTGTGCTTAAGACCAAACGACCGAAATAAATAATAGTAAAACTGTGGAATATGCGAAAATAACTACTCATTTCGGAATATGATCTATTATTGTACCGCGCCTTTACTAGTAACGTCGAGGTCGAAGGTTTGATTCCCTCGTACCCCAACTTTTTTTTATGTTCCTAATTACCTGTGTTATCTTTATTTTAGTCTTAATTAACTATAACACTTTAATAACAAATATTTATTTATCGCTTTCTACTGTGATGCCACTGGTGGTTTTCGCAATACGAGCGATGGTTTTCATAGGCCCCTTCCCCATTACAGGACCATTCGGTCATATTTTTAGATTATTCCATCCATAGATCTTACATGATTCCACATCACGTATTTCATTTAATGACGTTCAACTGACTGGTTTAAAAATAGGCAACCTCGACGTGCATTTACTCAAACATCTGCCTTCGCTTTTAGATATCGGTTTACTTGCACAAAATCGTTTTGTCTATCGCTCGATGTGAGGCGACCCACTTTTGAAAATGTGCATCGAGCGTGTAAAGAGAAAAAAAATCGTTCTAATTATAAATTCCGCGGTTTATCATGGGGGGGGGGGGGCATTTAATAGGGACGTTGCGCTGGAGATTATAAACTGAGGAATGTGAATTTAACCCAGATTATTATATTAGAACGATGGAATTCGAGATTATCGGAAATAGACAAGCGATTGTGTCGAATGTACGAGGGCAGTTCGAATGAAAACCACCGAAGACAAAGTTTCTGATCAATTTAGAACAGCGTAAATTTCGATGGAACAAACAAGGCAAAGGCTCTTGAATTTTGAATTTTTTTGGGAGAGGTTAAAATTTAGTCTATCTATTATTTCCAGAGTTGTGCCAAATTAAGTAAATAACCCTAATTTCGCGATTTTTTTATACTTTTGTAGTCAACTTTCTGGTACTAAATTATCAAAAATTAATAACTAGGTACTAAATTATCAAAAACTAATAACTAGGGCTTGCGTGCACTTTTAAAACCCCTACTGACATGTTCTGAACGATTATTTGACTAATTATTAATTACCAAAATCAAAAATGACTTTTTTTGCTTTGAACGACTTCTAGGACAGTTAGTCAACGAAAAATCATCGTGCAGGGTTCGGAATCGGGTCAAATTAAAAATGATTAAATTTCCTAGAAGAGCTTCATAATTGGATCACTAGAAAAAAATTATTCAAAGCCCTTGGACTTTTTTAAAGACAAGCAAAAATTAAAAACACTTTTTCCACGTTTTTTTGTGTATATTCAAAATGTATAACCGCTGAAATATTTTGAACTATCGCTGAAATATTTTGATATTGAACTCAATATTTAAAAACTAGAAACTTGGAACTTTAATTTCTTTTTCGCGTTTTTGGCTGCGATCGTATGATACTTTTCCTTCAAGTACAACATTTTGAAAATAACCTAAAGAATTTGATGACAAAAAAAACGGTCTTCACCTCAAATAACAGGTAAATACGTTGCAAATGTAAACTGATGACTAAAAAAATAATCTTCATCTCAAGTAATACCTGCAGATGTAATAATCTCATCATGTCAAGTAATAGTTACATGACTAAAAAAACAATCTTCATCTCAAGTAATACCTGCAGACGTAATAATCTCATCATGTCAAGTAATAGTTGCAGACGTAAATTGACGACAAAGAAAGGTCTTCATCTAACATACTGTAACGCAATGTAAATAGATGAAATAGAATTGTAGAATTTAGTAAATAAAAAAAGTTTCTAGAAGGATCTGATAAGGGGAAAGCGGCCGCGATAACAAAACAAACGGCAGATAAGCGTTCCAGAAATGTCGGCAAACGATAAGCCTTATCTGCCGAAAAGTTCTAGAAGTCGGGAGCCAAAACTATAAAAGGGGATCAGCTTTCCCTCAAGTCAGTCAGTTAAAAGTTAGTGTAGTTAGTGAGTTAGTAAGAAGTCAATAAGTGAGTTCATTATCCAGTTGTAGTGATCCAAGTTTAGTTTAGTAATAAAGTGGGTATTGTTCAATTCACGTGTTAATCAATTAGAACCGATAAGCCCGTAACAATACTATTTTAAAATGCGGAAGAAATCCTCTAGGGATGTCGATCTGAGATCGATTAATCGAAAAATCGATTTTTTCAAGTCTCAAGTTCGAATTTTAGATCGATCTCAAATATAAGATCGATCTAATGAGCGATTCAAAAATTCGAAGAATCGGGTCGAAATTTAATTTTTTTTTTTATGTCCTTATGTTATTATCCAGTTCCATCTGCTAGTAATAGCTGCGTTAATAAGCCAAAAGATGGCAGCATTAACATTTCTTTTCATTCATTATGTCGTTAACTGAAAAAATTATCAAAGAATGTTGACTTTTCCTTCTCTAAATTCCGAGATTAAAGTCAAAATTTCAACTTTAATATCAAAATTTCGAAAAAAAGTCGAAATTTGGAGTTTAGAGTCGAAATTTCTAAAAAAAAAAGTAGAAATATTAATTTTTAAATCGAAATTTACCGAAATTTTACCAAGGACATCGATTAAAAAAAATGTTATTTTAAAAATTTCGACTTTTTTCTTAAACTTCGACTTTTCTTTCAAGTTTTGACATTTTTCTCAAATTTCGACTCTTTTCTTAAAATTTCGACTTTTTTCTGGACATTACGACTTTTTTCTGAAAATTAAAACTTTTTCGAAATGTTACAAACGCGCAGAAAGGACATCGATTACAAAAAATGTTATTTTTAGAAATTTCGATTTTTTTCTCAAATTTCGATTTCGATCTCGAAATTTCGACTTTTTTCTCGAAATGTCGACTTTTTTCTCAAATGTCGACTTTTTTTCTCAAAATTTCGACTTTTTTCCCGAAATTTTGACTTTTTTCTCAAATTTCGAATTTTTTCTCGAAATATCGAAATTTTTCTCAAAACTTCGTTTTTTGTTTCTCAAATTTCGACTTTTTTCTCGAAATTTTGACCTTAACGTCGAAATTACGAAATTTTTCTCGAAATTTCTACTTTGAACCCACTTTTGACCTTATATCGAAATTTCGACTTTTATTTCTTGAAATTTTGTCTTTTTTCGCAAATTTCAATTTCTTTCTCGAAATTTCGACTTTTTTCTCGAAATTTTGACTTTTTTTTTCAAATTTCGACTTTTTTCTCAAAATATTTCGAAATTTCGACTTTAAACTCAACATTTCGACTTTTTTTCTCAAAATTTCGACCTTTTTCTTAAATTTCGACTTTTTTCTCAAAATTCGACTTTTTTCTGGAAATTATTTCGACTTTGTTCTGAAAATTTCAACTTTTTTAAAATGTTACAAAGCGATTTAAAAAAATGTTAATTTTAGAAATTGGAGAAACTCAAATTGCGACTTTTCTCGAAATTCTGACCTTGATATCGAAATTTCGAAATTTTTTTTGAAATTTCTACTTTGAACCCACTTTTGACCTTATATCGAAATTTCGACTTTTTTTTCTAGAAATTTTGTCTTTTCTCGCAAATTTCAATTTTTTTTCTCGAAATTTCGACTTTTTTTTCGAAATATTTCGAAATTTCGACTTTAAACTCAACATTTCGACTTGTTTTCTCAAAATTTCGACCTTTTTCTTAAATTTCGACTTTTTTCTCAAAATTCGACTTTTTTCTGGTAATTATTTCGACTTTGTTCTGAAAATTTCAACTTTTTAAAATGTTACAAAGGCGATTAAAAAAAAAGTTAATTTTGGAAACGTCGACTTTTTCCCCAAACTTCGATTTTAAGCTTAAAATTTCGACTTTTTTCTTAAATTTCGAATTTTTTTCTCAAAATTTCGACTTTTTTCTTAAAACTTTGACCTTTTTAGAGAAATTTCGTTTTTTTTTCTCAAATTTCAACTTTTTTCTCGAAATTTTGACCTTAATATCGAAATTTCGAATTTTTCTGGAAATTTCGAATCTAAAGTCAAAATTTCGACTTTTTTTTCGAAATTTCCACTTTTTTCTCAAAATGTCGACTTTTTTCTCGAAATTTCCACTTTTTTTCTCAAAATTTCGACTTTTTTTCTCGAAATCTTCACTTTTTTATCAAATTTTAACTTTTTCTCGAAATTTCGACGTTTTTCTCAAATTTTGACTTTTTTCTCGAAATTTCGACCTTAATCTGAGAAGCTCGACTTTCTTCTCGAAATTTGGTTTTTTTCTCAATTTCGACTTTTTTCTCAAAATTTGACTTTTTCTCGGAATTTCAAGCTTATAAGATCGAAATTTCTCAAATTTCGAATTTTTTCTCAATTTCCGAAGTTTTTTCGAAGTTTTGACCTTGATACCGAAATTTCGGCATTTTTCTCGATTTTAAATTTACAATTTCGACTTTTTTTCTACAAATTTCGACTTTTTCCTCAAATTTCGACTTTTTTTTCGGAATTTCGAGCTTATAAGGTCGAAATTTCTCAAATTTCGATTTTTTTCTCAAATTCCGGCTTGTTTCTCCAAGTTCTGATTTTAATCACGGAATTTCGATTTAAAACTCGAAATTTCGACTCTTTTCTTGACATTTCAACTTTAATTTCGAAATTTAAAAAAAAAAGACCAAAATTTGCTAATTAAAAATAACAATTATTGGTCGCACCCTACTACCAACTGTCAAGATTGTTTGGAAAGAGGAGTGGTGGAACGTAATTCTCGTCTGCCTAATTTAACCATAGAGTGTGCTTATTATGGAGGGGCTTAATCTCGAAATTTCGAGAGAAAATTCGATATCAAAGTCGAAATTACGAGATTAAAGTCGAAATTTCGAGATTAATGTCGGAATTTTAGGAAAAAAGTTGAAATTTCAAGAAAAAAGTCGAATTTTCGAGAAAAAAAGTCGAAATTTTGAGTGTAAAGTCGAAATTTCGAGTTTAAAAATTTCACCAACAACATTAATCGGAACTAGATTTTTCAGCACCCATTTTTGTCAGGAATCGATACTCTTGCTCACGATTCGAATCGATCCAAAAATCGATTATTTTAAAAAGGAATCGACATCCCTAAACGCAACCACCTTAAAAAGACAAAATGACCGTCCTTACGGTATCAACAAACCAGGGGAATCGACATCCCTAATTTCCTCTCAAATACGGGAGATACGAGTGAACTCGGAAAATATGGGAGACCTTGACATGAGCTACCAGATTGCCTAGTTGTAGTAAAATATCTGATAATATTTTTTTAAACACGTGAACTATAAAAAAAATTTATTTAAAGCTGTAAAAACTGTTTAAAATGATCTCCATAAAAACCAAATCAATATTTATTTAATTTTCCTCTATTAATAAAATTGTTAATTCGACGGTTGGCAAATTTACAATAACAAAAGGTTAAACGTCCGACATTGACTTTGAGACAATAAAATTCGCGTTTAACTAATATAAAACCTAATTAATGGGTATGTTAAACTTGAATTTTTTAAACAAGCTCCCGAATTAATTTTATGATTTTGTTAATCGCAACCAGTTAACTTAGTCAAAGACCTTACTTGTATTTTGGTTAACAAATTTGTGTACACAACAAACTTCCTAATATTAGCTTATTACATTTATTAGCCACATTTTCCATACATAGGATGAATTATACGAGGGTAAATCAAATATGAATTGCAATTTCTATCATGTCGCCATGAGGGCGTCGGGAGTGTGCGCATACTCTTAGACATTAGGTGGACTTTCTGGCTCAAGCGAATTCCCTTCTCGCCGTTCATCAGTTGTAAATAAAATGAGTGAGCAAGAGGTTCATCCGCACGTTGCGCAGTGCATTATTATTAAATTTCTTGCCGTTGAAGGTGTAAAGCCCGCTGAAATTCTTCGTAGACTAGAAGCACAGTTTGGGGTTCATTTTCAACTTGAGTTCGTCCTTCCAAAAATTTGTTCTGTCATTCATACACTGAGTTTTCGAACGACACAACAAATTTTTGGAAGGACGAACTCAAGTTGAAAATGAACCCCATACCTGTCGTCCTTGGACCAGCGTGACTGCGGACAAGATCCAGCGGCTTTTGGAAGGTGATCGGACAAGATTAACTCTGTTCAACGCCCTTTGGAAGCTGATCGCCGTTTAACCGTTGGTGAAATTGCAGCTCAGATAGGAATACGATTTGGGAGAGCTAAATCAATAATTGCTATTTTTAATCAGCAAATTTTGGTGATTTTTTAGAAACTTCGAAATTAAAATGGAAATTTCGAGAAAAAAGTTAAAATTTTAAGAAAAAGGTTGAAATTTTGAGTTTTAAATCGAAATTTCGTGATTAAGATCAAAATTTCGAAAAAAAAAATCGAAATTTCGTGATTAAGATCAAAATTTCGAAAAAAAAGTCGGAATTTGAGAAAATGAGTCGAAATTTGAGAAAAAAATTGAAATTTGTAAAAAAATAGTTAAAATTTTAAGTTTTAAAGTCGAAATTTCGAGAAAAATATCGAAATTTCGATATTAAGGTCAAAATTTAGAGAAAAGTCCGTATTTGAGAAAACAGTCCTAAACTGAGAGAAAAAAAAACGAAATTTCGAGAAAAAAGTCGAACTTTTCAGATTAAGATAGAAATTTCGAGAAAAAAGTCGAAATTTGAGAAAAACGTCGAAATTTCGAGAAAAAGTCGAAATTTTGAAATATTTCGAGAAAAAAGTCGAAATTTGGGAAAAAAGTCGAGATTTCGAAAAAAATCGAAATTTCGAGAAAAAAAGTCGAAATTTCGAGAAAAAAAAGTCGAAATTCGAAAAAAAAAGTCGAAATTTTGACTTTAACGTCGAAATTTCCAGAAAAATGTCGAAATTTCGATATTAAGGTCAAAATTTCAAGAAAAAAGATGAAATTTGAGAAAAAAGGTCGAAATTTAAGAAAATATCGATATTTTGAGAAAAAAAGTCGAAATTTTGAGTTTAAAGTCGACATTTCGAAAAAAAATGTCGACATTTACAGAAAAATGTCGAAATTTCCATATTAAGGTCAAAATGTCGAGAAAAAAGATGAAATTTGAGAAAAACGTCGAAATTTCGAGAAAAAGTCGAAATTTTAAAATATTTCGAGAAAAAAATCTAAATTTGGGAAAAAAGTCGAGATTTCGAAAAAAATCGAAATTTCGAGAAAAAAAGTCGAAATTTCGAGAAAAAAGTTGAATTTCGAAAAAAAAGTCGAAATTTTGACTTAACGTCGAAATTTCCAGAAAAATGTCCAAATTTCTATATTAAGGTCAAAATTTCGAAAAAAAAGATGAATTTTAAGAAAAAAAGTCGAAATTTAAGAAAATATCGATATTTTGAGAAAAAAAAGTCGAAATTTTGAGTTTAAAGTCGACATTTCGAGAAAAATGTCGACATTTCCAGAAAAATGTCGATATTAGGGTCAAAACCGAGAAAAAAGATGAAATTTGAGAAATAAAAAATAAATTTCGCGGAAAAGGTCGCAATCTCGAGAAAAAAGTCGAAAGTTTAAGAAAAAAAGTCGACATTTCGAGAAAAAGTAGAAATTTTGAAATATTTCGAGAAAAAATTTGAAATTTGAGAAAAAAGTAGAGATTTCGAAAAAAGTCGAAATTTCAAGAAAAAAGTCGAAATTTCGAGAAAAAAAAAGACGAAATTTCGAAAAAAGGTCGAAATTTTGACTTTAAAGTCAGAATTTCCAGAAAAATGTCGAAATATCGATATTAAAGTCAAAAATTCGAGAAAAAGTTGAAATTTGAGAGAAAAAACGAAATTTCGCGAAAAAGGTCGTAATTTCAAGAAGAGTCGAAAGTTTGAGAAAAAAGGTCGAAATTTAAGAAAATTATCAAATTTTCAGAAAAAGGTCGAAATTTCGAGATTAAAATTGAAATTTCAGAAAAAATGTCGAAATTTCTAAAAATAACAATATTTTTAATCGATGTCCTTTCTACGCCTTTCTAACATTTCGAAAAAGTTGAATTTTCCAGAAAAAAGTCTAGATTTCCAGAAAATTCGAAATTTAAGAAAAAAAAGTCGAAATTTTAAGAAAAAAGTCGAAATTTTCAGTTTAAAGTCGAAATTTCGAGAAAAATGTCGAAATTTTGATATCAAGGTCAAAATTTCGAGAAAGAAGTCGAAATTTCGAAATGTCAACATTTCGATAAAAGTTTGATTTGTTAATTTGATTTATTAAAGAAAACTGTTTCACAAAATGTCTAAGCTTTCCAATTTTTTTTATCGAATTTTTTACTTCACAGTAATGGATCTGTCATAGTTGTTCCCACGTTCGAAAATTCATTAATTTCAAACTCATTACCCCAGAAGTTGGTAGAGTTCTACAGGCGGGATAATTAAGTCTGCTCGCCTTGTCCAATTAACGCAACATGGTTTTGTTTTATCAGAATAATAACGATATGTCGTACAATGTAACAACGTACAATTCTCCTTGAGTGGCCATTAAATAATAAACCAATCACTTCGTCTACCATGCTCTCTGGTCGTTTTTATTATAATTGAGAAGGAAAGTCCCAAATCCGAACACTTCATTCTTGTTATTTATGATGATGTAATAATTATATTGCTCTCTATTAGGCCCTGACGAATGGCCTCTTCAAAGCAAATATTAATTTAAAATGGAGTCGTCACATCCTTAAATTTTGACGTAAAATTATTGCCTTTTATTAAGAAGATATCGACGTTAATTAAAAAATGAATTAAGATAGCAGTATATAATAAAAAATGCGGCCATAAAAAATTTAAGAACATAATAAAAAAATTGGGCAGTTATGGGACTGCCGATAGAAGTGAAAATTGACAATTATGATATAACAGTATTTTTTTAATTCTCAAATTAATTGTAATGTCAAGAATAAAAATTTCATAATTTGTAAATTAAAATCGTCATTTCTAGTTGTTATATCTTTTATATTTGTACACGATCTAGTCTTTGTCTGTTGACTGTGCGAGATTTCTGTTTTATTCTCGCACGCCGAATAATCAAAACACAATTTAAACGATGAATAGCATGCACCCCTTTTCACGTAGTCAATTTAACTTATAGATTGTAGGCGTAAGAATAGGTTATCAAACGAGTTATAAGTTAATTTAACAAGAGGGTATGGCGCAACAAATAGGAAGATTGCTTCTGGAGTGGTGGGTCTTGCGTTCAAATCTAGCAGCCGTCTACGCGTTTTTTTAATTCTGGTACGCCTCTTACTGATAGCTACATAATACTGTTGTCTTCTTGACGTTAGAGCATGTTGGTAAACGTTAGAGCACGTTGGTTAACGTTAGAGCATGTTCGTGAACGTTAGAGTATGTCGGTTACGTTAGAGCACGTTTCTTAACATTAAAGACTGTTTATGAACGTTAGAGCATGTTGGTTAACGTTAGAGCATGTTGGTTAACGTTAGAGCATGGTCGTCAACGTTAGAGCATGTCGCTTAACGTCAGAGTACGTTTCTTAACATTAAAGACTGTTGATTAACGTTAGAACGTATTGGTTAACGTTAGAGCATGTTGGTTAACGTTAGAGCATATTGGTTAACGTTAGAGCGTTTTGGTTAACGTTTGAGCATGTTGGTTAACGTTAGGGCATGTTGGTTAACGTTAGAGCATGTTGGTTAACGTTAGAGCATGTTCGTCAACGTTAGAGCATGTCGGTTAACTTAGACCACGTTTCTTAACATTAAATACTATTGATTAACGTTAGAGCTTATTGGTTAACGTTAGAGCATGTTGGTTAACGTTAGAACATGTTGGTTAACGTTAGAGCGTGTTGTTTAACGTTAGAGCATATTGGTTAACATTAGAGCATCTTGTTAGCGCTAGAGCTTGTTCGTTAGCATTAGAGCATGTTCGTTAACGTTAGAGCATATCGATTAACGTTAGAGCAAGTTTCTTAACATTAAAAACTGTTGATTAACGTTAGAGCATGTTCGTTAACGTTAGAACATGTTGGTTAACATTAGGGTATGTTGGCTAACGTTAGAGCATGTTGGTTAACGTTAGAGCGTGATCGTCAACGTTAGAGCATGTCGTTAACGTTAGAGCACGTTTCATAACATTAAAGGCTGTTGATTAACATTAGAGCATATTGGTTAACGTTAGAGCATGTTGGTTAACGTTAGAGCATATTGGTTAACGTTAGAGCGGGTTGGTTAACGTTAGAGCATGTTGGTTAACGTTAGAGCATGTTCGTCAACGTTAGAGCATGTCGGTTAACTTAGATCACGTTTCTTAACATTAAATACTGTTGATTAACGTTAGAGCATATTGGTTAACATTAGAGCATATTGGTTAACGTTAGAGCGTGTTGGTTAACGTTAGAGCGTGTTGTTTAACGTTAGAGCATGTTGGTTAACATTAGAGCATGTTGTTAGCGTTAAAGCTTGTTGGTTAGCGTTAGAGCATGTTCGTTAACGTTAAAGCATGCCGGTTAACGTTAGAGCAAGTTTCTTAACATTAAAAACTGTTGATTAACGTTAGAGCAAGTTGGTTAACGTTAGAGCATGTTGGTTAACGTTAGAGCATTTGGTTAATGTTAGAGCATTTGGTTAACGTTAGAGCATTTGGTTAACGTTAGAATGTGTTGTTAGAGCGTGTTGGTTAACGTTAGAGCGTGTTGGTTAACGTTAGAGCATGTTGGTTAACGTTAGAGCATATTCGTTAACGTTAGAGCATGTCGGTTAACATCAGAGCACATTTCTTAACATTAAAGACTGTTGATTAACGTTAGAGCATGTTGGTTAACGTTAAAGCATGTTGGTTAATGTTAGAGCATATTGATTAACGTTAGAGCACGTTAGTTAGCGTTAGAGCATGTTGGTTAGCTTTAGAGCATGTAGCTACTTTCAAAAGTTTCAAAATTAAAACTACTCGCTAGACCTGTTCTAGAAATTTTCTCTTCGTTTTTTTTTAAGATAACTTCTGTGGGCGCGCTGAGCGATTTTTGATAGGGGGGTTAACGTGTCACAATCACGCGTTACCAACATGCTCCACTGTTAATCTTAGAGCGTTAAAGTGTAGGTTCAAACTACTCTACACAGACAATGTTCCTAGTTTAAAGTTTTCGTTACCGCCGGCAGTTTCTAGACGCCGTCAATCTCATCGCCTCTGTTCGTATCCCCGTTCCCCGACCCCGTGAGATCGTGATTTAAAAGCGTTAAATCACTGACGACTTATCGAATTATAAACTGTATAAACGCGTTACCGTCATGCAACGCCATCACTCGTTACCGTCACGCGTCACCCTCATCCATTACCGCCACGCGTCACCATCAAGCGTTACCAACATGCTCCACTGTTAATGTTAGAGCGTTAGAGTGTGGGTTCGAATTACGCTACATAGACAGCGTTCCTAGTTTTAAGTTTTCGTTACTGCCGGCAGTCTCTAGACGCCGTCAATCTCATCGTCTCTGCTCGTATCCCCGTTCCCCGACCCCGTGAGATCCTGATTTAAAAGCGTTAAATCACTGACGATTTACCGAACTATTGACTGTATAAACCTCCGGCCAATTTCCATGTTAAATTAACTGTAATCACGTCGAATTGATATAAATGTGTGATCGCGCCACAAAGGCCCTCCTCCGCATCCAATTCCTAATTGATTCTCAATCTGCCGCTTACTCTTAATTAAAATGATAATTTCGGTGCATGGGCAACAGGACGGTAGGTTCCGAACGATGAGTGTTCATTGACACGAAAGCTTCCGGTGCTTGAAAATGGGGGTTAGTTCCGTAATTCGGCCACATCCGGATAGGCGCGTGCCCTAATTAGAACTGCCGCAGACGCACCTTCTACAAAACAGAAGCATCGACAGTCATAGGCAACGCTCAAGAGAGCTAGCTGAAAGATAAGAATTTTCAGCTAGCGCGGGGAAGCTTCCTTGACCTTTTCAGTAAGAAGATGCATTTTCAAAATTACTTCCTATTTAGCATCTACCAATTCCGGATTAAACCACCGTTGGGTTTGTAGCTTGCAGCAAATGGGAACAGAATGCCCTTTGCCTCAAGTATTATAATGTTAATGTTTGTGCCATTGTGTCTTTCAAATCATTTTTAATGCGCTTGTCAAATGTAGAAAAAAAAATAACGTTGCCTGTTGCAATTGTTGATCATCAAACTTAAATGTGTAACGCTACATTTAGCAATCGCGATTCTATTGAGTTTTTTGGTCAATATACAAAGTTCCAGTAGTAGTAATCAAATCTGTTTTTGACTGCTTATGACAGTGTTTCTCAAACTTTCGACATCTCTGTACCCTTTCCATAATTGTTCATAACGTTGAATACCCCACTGTATCCTAACTAATATTTAAATGAGGAAGTGTGTTTGTCTGCTAAAGGTATCAACAAATTTGAACAAAACATCCTTCTACAATCAGCACGAATTCTTCAAAGCTGTGCAAACTGATTAAGTTAGTTTTGTTACGTTTATCCAAACAATTAACTAACTAATATAGAAATGAGGAAGTGTGTTTCTCTATCTGTTGAACGTAACAATAAATTTGAACAAAACATCATTCTGCAATCTGCACGAATTCTTTAAAATTATGCAAACTGATTAAGTTAGTTTTGTTACGATTATCCAAACAATTAACCAACCAATGTATAAATGAGTGTGTTTGTCTGTCTGTTGTTGTCTGCTAAACGTATCAACAAATTTGAACAAAACATCATTCTGCAATCTACACGAATTCTTTAAAGCTGTGTAAAGCTACTTTTGTTACGTTCAGAGAGTATCTCTCTGAAGATGATAGCTTGACTATCAAACGCGTTAGAGCAACCTTTTTGTGTTTTTTAATCTTTCTTGGTTTCAGGGGACAAAATTTGTATTTCAATTTTTGAAGATAACCAAGGACTAGTCCGTTCCACTAAAAAAAAAAACGTTTATCCAAACAATTAACGTTGAGTATCCACTGCATCCTAACTGATATATAAATGAGGGAGTGTGTTTGTTTGCTAAACGTATCAACAAATTTGAACAAAACATCATTCTGCAAACTGCACGAATTCTTTAAAGCTGTGCAAAGTTAGTTTTGTTAGGTTTATTCAAATAATTACCTAATATATAAATGAGGAAGTGTGTTTGTCTGTCTGTTTGTCTGCTAAACGCATCAATCAGTTTGAACAAAACATCATTCTGCAATCTGCACAAATTCTTTAAAGCTGTGCAAAGTTAGTTTTGTTACGTTCAGAGAGTATCTCTTTGAAGATGATAGCTTGACTATCGAAACGCGTTAGAGCAACCTTTGTTGTATTTTTTAATCTTTCTTGGTTTCAGGGGACAAAATTTGTATTTTAATTTTTGAATATAACGAAGGACCAGTCCGTTCCACTAAAAAAATACGTTTATCCAAATAATTAACGTTGAGTACCCCATTGCATCCTAACTAATATATAAATGAAGGAGTGTGTTTGTCTGTCTGTTTGTCTGCTAAACATATCAACAAATTTGAACAAAACATCATTCTGCAATCTGCACGAATTCTTTAAAGCTGTGCAAAGTTAGTTCTGTTACGTTTGGAGAGTATCTCTCTAAAGATAATAGCTTGGCTATCGAAACGCGTTAGAGCAACCTTTGTTGTGTTTTTTAATTTTTCTTGGCTTCAGGGGACCAGATTTGTACTTCAATTTTTGAAGATAACCAAGGACCAGTGCGTTCCACCAAAACAAAAGTTTATCCAAACAACTAACATATAAATGAGAAAGTGTGTTTATCTGTATGTTTGTCTGCTGAACATATCAACAAATTTGAACAAAACATCATTCTGCAATCTGCACGAACTCTTTAAAGCTGTGCAAACTGATTAGGTTAGTTTTGTTATGTTTATCCAAACAATTAATTATTAATTTTTGAGTCATCTGAAGCCTTCCGGTGCGCGTACCCCCACCAAACTCTTCCTGTGGCCCAGGGGAGACGTGTACCTCCCTTCCCCCTTTGGAAAACACTGGTCTTACGACACCGTTTGGTTAAGCAGTGACGATTAATAGAAAGAAACTCGTAAATTCCTGATTTTGCTTTCAACATCTCGACTTCAATAGCAAAACTAAAACTGTTAACAAAATTTTAAATTTAAACTTTAAATGTTTTCTACGACTTTTAAATTTTTCTCTAGATTTGTTCTCGAAAAAGTTTACCCTTTCAATTTTTATCTAGAAATTCCAAGAATATGATTTTATCATTTTGTAAATTCCAATTCATTTTTCGAAATTTTTTCAAGTGATTTTGATTTTTTTGGAAATTTCTTCTCAAATTGTAAAGTCGATACATTCTGATTTCTTTCGAATTTTGGTTTTTTTAATTGTTTGTTTAAACTGGACGTTTTATTTTTTTAATCCTTAAATATTCGTCTTTTTTCAAGTAATATTTCTTTATAAATTTCAGTTTTTGTCTCCGAAGTTCAAATTTATGTTTCAGGTTTAAATTCGGAATTTTAAAAAATATCCTCAGAGAGAAGATGCTAGCTTGGCTATCGAAACGTGTTAGAGCAACCTTTGTTGTGATTTTTAATCTTTCTTGGTTTCAGGGGACAAGATTTGTGTTTCAATTTTTTTATATGAATGATGATATGTTTTTTTTTAAATAAATTAAACTCTTAGGAATCTCCACCCAGACATTTCGTCCTCAATATACCAATATGATCTTAAAAAATATTACGAATTTTCCAGTTTAAGCCTATTTTCAGAAAAAAGTTCAAATCTCGAGAAAAATTCAAAATTTATGGAACTGGAATCCAATTTATACGAAATATTGAGTAAAAAGACGAAATTTGCAAAAAAACCTTTAAAGTTTTTAAAATTTTGTAAAGATTATCGAGCTTAAAAATGTCAAATTCAAATTCTAAATTTTCATAAATTTTCGAATAGTTACTCAGAATTTAAAAACTAGGAGTGAAGTCGAAACGAAATTCAAGTCGAACTTTAAATAAAAAAACCTTCTAAATAATTAACTTCGTTTTTTTATATTTTTATTCTGAAATGGACTAGAATTCAGTTGCGAAATGTCGACTTTTTCTAAGAATTGATTTTTTTTTGGAAATGTGTTTAAAGCTTCATTTTTTTAAAATGAATTTCGAACTTTTGTCTTGAAGTCACCTCAAATTTGTAAGAAGGAAAATTCCAATTTTTTTTTTACAAAAAACTTGTGAAAATCACATGAATAAAAATCGAAACTTTTTAGAAAGTTACAATTTTGAAAAAATTCCGAAAAGTTGATATTCCAAGTCAATATTTTCAAAAATATCAAAATTCAAAAATAAATTTAAATAATAGGGTTATCCTTTGCGAGTGGATTATACGCAAAAAAAATTACACATTTCGAAAGAAGTCAAACTTTGAAATAATAAAAATTTAAAAAAGTCCAGTTTTAAAAAAATTTTGAAAATAGTTCGAAATTTTCAAACCTTCAAACTGTTTTTCAACTGAAAAGACGAAACTTTCGAAGAAAATTTGAAAAAAAAAGACGAATTCTTTGGAAACACTCAAAGTTTCGAACATTAGTCGAAATTTCGAAAAGTAGTTTAAAATTTCAAAAAGGTCGACGTTTAAAGAAAGTGTTGAGATTGAAAACAATCGAGAATTTCGAAAAAAAAAGTCGAAATTTGCTTTTTCAAGCCGAAATGTTGCAGGATAACCGAAATTTCCAAAAAAGTACAAATTTCGAAGGAAGTCAAACTTTGAAATAATAAAACTTTGAAAAAATACAGTCTTAAAAAATTTTTGAAAATAGTTCGAAATTTTCAAATCTTCAAGCCGTTTTTTAACTGAAAAGTCGAAACTTTCGAAGACAATTTGTAAAAAAAGACGAATTTTTTGGAAACACTCAAAGTTTCGAAAATTAGTTGAAATTTCGAAAATTAGTTAAAAATTTCAAAAAGGCCGACGTTTTAAGAAAGTGTTAAGATTGAAAACAATCGAAAATTTCGAAAAAAAAGTCGAAATTTGCTTTTTCAAGCCGAAACTTTGAAAGATAACCGAAAATTTCAAAAAAGTACAAATTTCGAAAGAAGCCAAACTTTGAAATAATAAAACTTTGAAAAAGCCCATTCTTAAAAAATCTTTGAAAATAGTTCGAAACTTTCAAACCTTCAAGTTGTTTTTCAACTGAAAAGTCGAAACTTTCGAAGAAAATTTGAAAAAAAAAGACGAATTCTTTGGAAACACTCAAAGTTTCGAACATTAGTCGAAATTTCGAAAATTAGTTTAAAATTTCAAAAAGGTCGACGTTTAAAGAAAGTGTTGAGATTGAAAACAATCGAGAATTTCGAAAAAAAAAGTCGAAATTTGCTTTTTCGAGCCGATATTTGGAAGAATAACCGAAATTTCCAAAAAAGTACAAATTTCGAAAGAAGTCAAACTTTGAAATAATAAAAATTTGAAAAAGTCCAGTTTTAAAAAAATTTTGAAAATAGTTCGAAATTTTCAAACCTTCAAACTGTTTTTCAACTGAAAAGTCGAAACTTTCGAAGACAATTTGTAAAAAAAGACGAATTTTTTGGAAACACTCAAAGTTTCGAAAATTAGTTAAAATTTCGAAAATTAGTCAAAAATTTCAAAAAGGCCGACGTTTTAAGAAAGTGTTGAGATTGAAAACAATCGAGAATTTCGAAAAAAAAGTCGAAATTTGCTTTTTCAAGCCGAAACTTTGAAAGATAACCGAAAATTTCAAAAAAGTATAAATTTCGAAAGAAGTTAAACTTTGAAATAATAAAAATTTGAAAAAGTTCAGTCTTAAAAAATTTTTGAAAATAGTTCGAAATTTTCAAACCTTCAAGCTGTTTTTCAACTGAAAAGTCGAAACTTTCGAAGAAAAATTGAAAAAAAAGACGAATTTTTTAGAAACACTCAAAATTTCGAAAATTGGGCGAAATTTCGAAAATTAGGCGAAATTTCGAAAATTAGTCGAAAATTTCAAAAAGGTCGACGTTTTAGGAAAGTGTTGAGATTGCAAACAATCGAAAATTTCGAAAAAAAAAGTCGAAATTTGCTTTTTCGTGCCGAAATTTTGAAAGATAGCCGAAATTTTGAAAGATAACCGAAATTTTTGAAAGAGTTCAAATTTCGAAAAAGTCAAACTTCGAAATAAAAATAAAAATTTGAATAAGTCCAATCTTAGATCTCAACTTTTTCAAAAAACGTAGAAATTTTCCAAAAAAGGAAATATTTTCATAAAATATGGAAATTTCAAAAAAGTCAAAATTATCAAGAGCTGAAATTAAAAATAAGTCTAAACTGTTAGTTAAGTCGAACTTTTCGAAATCACAATTTAAATAAAATATAAATTTTTGGAAAAACTGAAACTGTCAAGAGTCTTGTAAATTCTCCAAAATTTCGCCTCTTGAATTTTGACACCTTTGAAAATTTCGATATTTTTTGAAAATATTTCCTTTTTTGGAAAATTGTTACGTTTTCGAAAATATAGAGTTTTCTAAAATAAAACTTCTTCCAAAAATTCGATTCTTTTAGGAAATAGAGTATTTTAAAAATTATTTTTCCCGAAAATTTGACTTCTTTCGAAATTTAAACTTTTTTGAGAATTTCAGTTATCCTTCCAAATTTTGACTCGAAAAAGCAAATTTCGCCTTTTTTTAAAATTTTTGTTTTTTTCAATATAAACACTTTTTTTAAAACATTGTCTCTGAACTTTTCAAAACAAAAATTGTAATTTTCAAAATTTTTTAAAACGTTGACTCTGAACTTTTCAAAAGAAAATTTGTAAACAGTCGAAATTTTGAGAAAAAAGGTCGAAGGTCCTTGGATACTTGACTTAATAACATCTTAAAATGCTGGAACGTTTGGTGCATCCCCCTCCCCCTCCCCCGGCAAATATTATTTATTTTTGTCTGCACAGAGGACATTTACGAGGTAAGAAGTCGTATTGGTGGAACGTTTAACTAAGAAATTGTTTTCTCGGTAGTTTTTCTCCTCTAATTGTTAAACAAATCAGCCAGTTAACAGGCGTCAAACGGTCTGTTGTCTCCTAACCATCAATTACCTGGCGATCGTTATTAAACATCGCGCATCGCTAATAACGTTGCAAAAATAGTAACGACCCACGCATTCTTCCACATCGTTTCGCTTGGTACGTGGCGAAAGTGACTGGCCATTCATAAGTCGAAGATGGAAAACCTCTTTTCCTTCTTTAAGGTCGAAATTGAACTCTCGCTAACTCATTGTGCTAACAATCCGAGAAACCACTCGCCCATAAACCGAAACCGTAATTAACATAATCGATTGTAAATATGATGAGGCTGAAAGTTATGAATGGGAAAGGACACTTCAACTTAAGCAATTAACGCAAGCAGAACTCATTTAACGAGTTTTACATAATCTTGTTAAAGAGAAGTTTTACTCGGATCTCGCCTTTCGCGCTTTCAAAGTCGGATAAATCATCGTTACTGACGAATGTGTCATCATTAGTGGGTCTTCTAAAGGCCGAATAATTAGTAGTTATTGCCGCAATATTCAAATGGGCTGTATTGGGCAACGACCCTCTGCCCAGGTATACTAAACTAAACTACTACATCTTACTAAACTATACGGAAAATTTCGCTTTTGGTGGCTTATGCTTCACGAAGGTTTAGGCTCCTCTGACCAACATTTACTGCCCGCAACTTTGCGGAATTAAACTAATAATTACCTTTTTAAATTAAACTAATAATTGTCTTTTTAACTTAACGAAAAAATTATTTAAAATTATAAAGCCAGTTTTTAAATTCGTTTAATTGGTGAATCAATTCGTTTTGATTTAATGTTTACAGTCGCTGGTCTCTTAAGAACCAGATTGCTGTAAAACAGCGATAGATGGTGCTCTAGATCAATTTCTCATTTATGTAATCAGTTTGAATTATAAAAGTAGCTGTATCAGCTATGCACGGCTTTAAAGAGTTCGTGCAGATTGCAGAATGTTTTGTTCTAATTCGTTGAGGTGATCGTGTGTACATTTAACTACTGAGTGGCGAGTCTCCAGATATATACCGGATGGCAAAGTTGCGCCCTATCGCGTTTAGATGGTGCTACGTGCACTTACGGTGAGGTTGTCAGGTTGTCGTTAGTCCCTGAAAGATCATTTAATTACATGTAAAATGGAGACAACTTATTTACTCTTTTTGGATATAATATTAGTTTGGGAGTTTTCCGGGATAAAACGTATCCTGCGAACAATTCTTCCTTACAAAGTACGTCTGTGCTAAATTTCGCCAAAATCGCTTCAGTAATTGAGCGCCGTGAAAAACGAACAGACTGACAGATACTTTAACAGTTATATATTAATTAGGGTCTCGGGGTCACTCAATAGATCATATGGTGCCCACAATTTGCGAATTAGAGGGGAGTATTCGTGGGTACAAATATTTCATTTGTGGACACTGATTCATATCACGTTTAGATTGCGTCAGTTTATTATATAATTTTCCTTCGGCGATGGGTGTGGTCCCATTTAACAAAACATATAATTAGAGTACAGAATTTTAATTACCTCGCATCAACCCAGAGGGTATACAATAAACAATGAGGCCCGATAGACATCTGTGAAATTGTGTCACACTATTTCTTCCTTGCCTTCCATAAAACGGCGCAACGGATCAAAGGGAACGACGTCGACCTTTGGTTGGGTTCTATCTCGCCCTAGATCTCACTACGGCCCGTCGGGTCGAGTATGTGAAAGATGTAGATAATGGCATAAAAGGGAAAGTCGATGACACGCACTCGTTTGTCTGTCTCCTCGGTATCACCATATAAAGCCCTTCTTAAGGCGACCCCCCGATTGAAGGATGCCAACGGGGTTTGTTTATATTACCGTCTGGCTCTAAAAAACACATTTTCGTTGGCTTACGAGCGCAAGTGGATTTTACACGCGGAGGACGATTTTACAAGCGGAGTTTACACAAGGTTTCCCAAAGTGTGGTTCGCGCAGGGACTAGCTACGTGTATCGCCAGTGGTACGGGATGAGTTTAATGTGGGAATGGGCTGCACCTAGCAGCTTCGGATGACTCAAAAATTAAAAATTGTTTGGATAACCGTAACAAAATTTACTTAATCACCTTACAAGCTTCAAAGATTGCAGGATGATCTTGCTCAGCTTTAAAGAGTTCGTGCAGATTGCAGATTGATATTGCACAGCTTGAAAGAGTCCGTGCAGAGTGCAGAATGATGTTTTGTTCACATTCCTTGATATGTTCCACAGACTAATGGGCAGACAAACACACTTCCTCTTCTCTCTCCTCTTCATATAGTTAGGGTTAGGATGCAGTGGGGTATTCAACGTTACGATATAGACAGTGTACACAGATGTCGAAAATTTGTGAAACACTGTCATAGACAGTCAAAAACGGATCTGATTACTACTATTGGAACGGTATTGATAAATTCCCAACGAAATAAATAATTTGCAAGAACAGTAGACATTGTTGCAGGATTTCATACCGCAACATGAAGATTATCACATTTTGACCACGCCCGCTCCCAGGTGCAGAAAACTATAAATTTATAAAGTAATTACTACTGAGGCATCGCGTAAAATCGATACAAACGTGAAAAAAATGTGGAAATAAGTTGAAATTTGGGGAGAAAAGTCTCCTTACGCACCAATTAACACTTTGCCCTCGTAATAACGATGACGATGAAACTGAAGCAATTTAATATGGTGGGCGAGACATTGAATAGGGCGTGTGGTGTGGCATTTTCATTACGTGTAAATAAATGATGATTCATGCATCATTTGAGTGGTTCAGATTCTATAGGGTAATTAATTGCGATGGTCGCGTCTGTCCCATCAATTTACTCGATTCGATTTTATTTCCCATTCAAAGTGTACGCCCGACAGATCGCATTTTATCGTTTGACATTCGATATCACGCATAGATTAAAGACTGGGAAGGTGTTTTTTTTTTGGTTCATCGTATTGAAATATTGTCCCCTGACATCAAGAAAGATTAAAAAACACAACAAAGGTTGCTCTAACGCGTTTCGATAGCCAAGAAGATGATAGCTTTGCTATCGAAACGCGTTAGAGCAACCTTTGTTGCGTTTTTTAATCTTTTTTGGTTTAGGAGACAAAATTTGTACTTCAATTTTTGAGGATAACCAAGGACCACCAAAATTATTTCTTAATCAGCTTCACTATTTATGAAAAGCGTTAATAAAAACAAAAATTTACAAGCAGTGTTATTGTTCATACGATTATTCAAAAGAATCTTAATTTCACAATCGTTTGGCTCAAGAATTTACATACTCGTTTTGAACAACGTCACTTTTAAGACGATTGTAAACAAACTCAACCCCCATAAGACTCTTAAGTCATTACTAAAGCACAGAACGTATCAAATTACTGGTTACAGGTACCTCATTCGAGAACGAATAATAAAAGCGGCTCGTAGACAAAATAAAACCATAAAAGCATTTTGACCTTAATACTGTGCTGGCACAATATGTCGAGCGCGTAAGATTTGAATAATTACGTCTCGAAGGGACTAGACGGCGTTCCAGTCGAACACTTCAGTCGACGACGAAACCTGAAGATGAATCCGATGCAAAATCAAATTGCTTCAGCTTGAAGAGATCATTGAATATCAAACGAAATCATTTCATAACAACAAACACTTCTCGACTCGTATTCCAAAATATTTTCATTTGGTAAGAAGGGTAACATGACAGTTGAAGTGAACTATTGTCAAAACTTGCTAATACGAATCCATACCACAAAATAAGTAACAACATTTATTTTGTGTTCATACGACATTTCACACTCTAAGAGCCTTCGAAGAAAACATTTTCTTTAATGCATGAAAGAGGAAGTTTCAGTAAGACTAGGAGGTGAGTATACGAATTCTACAAGAAGACGGGGAGATATTTGGTGACAATCTGCCTCATTCTTGCTATACGATGCATATCGGGGAAACAGGTCGCTCGTTTAAGACGCAAATATTCGAGCACTAAACATATAAAAAAGCATGGACTCTGGAGATATAATCATATTGATGAATTCTGTAGCAATCCTGGTTTACTTTCACTCGTTCTTTCATGAACTACATTAAAAATCTGTCAGTGGATGTTCTAAATCCGTCCCCGGGAGATTTCCAATTTGAAACAGCAATAAAATCGGGACGGAGAGCCACCGTTTGAAATTTTTACGACCGCGTCTGTTTTTCGCCAATGTTAACGGGGGGGAATTATTGAGATTCATCATCAAAGCCCTCTCGCGAACAAACAGATAAATATTTATCGACACACATATGCAATATAAAATGCACGTTTTGGCTTACGTCCAACCGGTCACTCACCCTGATTATTTAATTTTGTTTACGTTTACTGTATTCATTAGCTGTCAACGTTTGATTGTGTTCGTAAAGAAAAGTGGGTCAGATGTACAGGTACACTTTCAATTTCCCATCTTTCAGTAGATTTACGAAATGTTTCAGACACGCACGCTACGAGTTTATAACAGAAAGAAGTTTTGCTTAGGGGACTTTATGTTTGATGGAACGGACTGGTCCTTGGTTATCTTCAAAAATTGAAATACAGAACTTGTCCCCTGGAACCAAAAAAGATTAAAAAACACAACAAAGGTTCGACAGCCAAGCTGTCATCTTCAGAGAGAAACTCAGTTTCTCTCTGAAGATTTTTTTGTTGTTTTTTAATCTTTCTTGGTTTCAGGGGACAAATTCTGTATTTCAATTTTAGGGGACTTTAAGCATTACAAATAGTACCTGGGCGACCGAGCTTCGCTTGGCTTCTTTTCGAAAAATCTTCGATTTTGTCATTTTTAGCTATAAATCTTGACTTTTCGCGTTAATTTTACGTTAAAATCGCTCGCACACAACATTCGCCGTGAATCGCGAGAGAGCGGAGAGAATCCTGTATAGTCTCTAACAGATATAAGAAGTAAGACGTCAACTCCACCTCGCTACCGGTATCCTAACATCCAAAACAGTGTTGTCAATTGGAAATAAATAAATTGTCGCATCAGCTATAAAAAAATCATCATACAATATCTCTTCCCTACGAAGGCACATGACAGACATCAATTAAAAAAGTTTTTTTTGAAATTTTTAACTTTTAATTCGAAATTTCCATTTTTTTTCGAAATTTCGTTTTTCCCAAAATTTCGTTTTTCCCAAAATTTCGTTTTTCCCAAAATTTCGTTTTTCCCAAAATTTCGTTTTTCCCAAAACTTTGTTTTTCCCAAAATTTCTTTTTTCCAAAATTTCGATGTTTTTCGAAATTTCGATGTTATTGGAAATTTCGAACTTCTTTCTTAAAATTTCGAGTTTTCACTCAAAATTTCGACTTTTTATTCCAATTTTCGACTTTTTCTCGAAATTTTGATTTTTTTTCTCGAAATTTCCACTTTTTAAAAAATTGAAATACAAATCTTGTCCCCTGAAACCAAGAAAGATTAAAAAATACAACAAAGGTTGCTCTAACTCGTTTCGATAGCGAAACCATCATCTTCAGGGAGATACTGAACACAACAAACCACACACAGACCAGTACCCCTCTGAAGATGATAGCTTGGCTGTCGAAACACTATCTGAAACCAAGAAAGATTAAAAAACACAACAAAAGTTGCTCTAACGCGTTTCGATAGCCAAACTATCATCGTCAGAGAGATACTAAACACAACAACACAAACACAAACCAGTGTCTCTCTGCAGATGATAGCTTGGCTATTGAAACGCGTTAGAGCAGCCTTTGTTGTGTTTTTTAATCTTTCTTGGTTTCGAGGGACAAGATTTGTACTTCAATTTTTGAATATAAGTAAGAATCAGTCCGTTCTACCAAATTTCCACCTTTTTTAAATTCGAAAATAAAATTTCGACTTTAGTCTCAAAATTACGTCTTTAATCTCAAAATTTCCATACGCTATGGTTAGGTTAGGTTAGGTTAGGTTAGGTTAGGTTAGGGTAGGTTAGGTTAGGTTAGGTTAGGTTAGGTTAGATTAGGTTAGGTTAGGTTAGGTTAGGCTAGGTGACAGTTGCGCCTCATCACACCCCTTTTCGAACAATATTGACAGTTGGCAGTAGAGTGGCAGTAATTTTAATTTTTAGTCACCAAAATTTCGATTTTTTTTGTCGGAATTGCGAGATTAAATTTAAGGTTTCGTAAAAAAAGTGGAAATTTCGAGTTTAAAGTCGGAATTCTGAGATTAAAACCGAAATTTCGTGAAAAAAGTTGAAATTTCGAGAAAAAAGTCGAAATTTCGAGAAGAAAGTTAAGTTTTTTTCTATTTATTTAACATTTCTTCGGCCCAGTTTGGAAATATTTAAATTTAATAAGGGTCTACCATGAAGAAGAAAGTTAAGGTTTCGAAGAAAAGTCTAAATTCCGAAATTAAAGTCGAAATTTTGTGAGAAAAGTCGCAATTTCGATTTTCAGTAATTTCAGTTTTTAAATAGAAGTTAAAATTCCGAAAAAAATTGAAACTTCGAGTTTAAATTCGAAATTTCCTAAATTTCAAATCTAAATTTTAAGATTAAAGTACAAAGACGGAAAAACATTGCTTGAGAATAATTTTTTTAGAAATTTCGACTTTTTTTCTCGAACTTTCGACTTTAACCTTGAAATTACAACTTTAACCTTGAAATTTCAACTTTTTTCTCGAAATTTCGACTTTTTTCTCGAAATTTCGACTTTTCTTTCGAAATTTTCGACTTTTTTCTCGAAATTTCGACTTTTTTCTCAAAATGTTGACTTCGATTTCGAAATTTCGTCTTTAAACTCGACATTACGTGTTTTTTCTTAAAATTGCAAGATTAAAATCGTATTTTCAATTTTAATGTCGAAACGTTAACGTTAAATTCAAAATTTCGATTTTTTTTTGAAAATTTCTAAATTTTTGGGAATTAGAAATAGAAATTTCAATTACCCTCCTGCCAACTATCAGTATTATTGGGACCGACTATCATCTGTCTAAATGTATAGAAATTTCGAGACAAAATTTGAAATTTGGAGACAAAATTCGAAATTTGGAGACAATTTCCACTTTTCCTCGAATAGAAGTCGAAATTCTAAGTCTAAACTCGAAATTTTGACTTTAATCTCGGAATTTCGAGAAAAAAGTACACATTTTTTTAAAAGTTGTAATTTCGAGTTTAAAGTCGAAATTCCGCTATCAAAGTCAAAACTTTGAGAAAAAAGTCAAAATTTCGCGAAAAAAAATCGAAATTTCGAGAAATAGTCGACGAATTTAATCTTGGAATTTCGATTTCTATTCGAGAAAAAGTGGAAATTTCGAGATTAAAGTCGACGAGTTTAATCTTGGAATTTCGCTTTCTATTCAAGAAAAAGTGGAAATTTCGAGATTAAAGTCGAAATTTCGAGAAAAATATCGAAATTTCGAGCGCGACCCAAAATGAGAACGAAAAGCGACCATTGGCGGTCATGGCAGTTCAAACCATCATCATTGGTACTCTCTGCTTTCTAATGACCATTTGATGGAGTAAATTTCCAAAAAACTTCTTTGGGCAGTTAACTTCATCATTTTGTTTGCGAATATGTTAATTAGGAATGAAGCATCGGCAGAGAAAACAAAATTCGGTAACTATTTTGGAAATTTGGTAATTTTGGGAATTATAAAATAGAAATTACAATTACCCTACTGCCAGCTCTCAGTATCGTTGGGACACAACTATCATCCGCCTAAATGTATAGAAATTTCGAGGCAAAATTCGAAATGTGAAGGCAAAATTTGAAATTTGGAAACGAAATTCGAAATTTCGAGACGAAAGTCGAAATTCCAAGTTTAAACTCGAAATTTTGATTTTAATCTCGGAATTTCGCGAAAAAAATGGACATTTTTTTAAAAGTTGTAATTTCGAATTTAAAGTCGAAATTTCGCAATCAAGGTCAAAATTTTGAGAAAAAAGTCAAAATTTCGCGAAAAAAATCGAAATTTCCAGAAATAGTCGACGGCTTTAATCTTGGAATTACGACTTCTATTCGAGAAAAAGTGGAAATTTCGGGATTAAAGTCGACGAGTTAAATCTTAGAATTTCGACTTCTATTCGAGAAAAAAGTGCAAATTTCGAGATTAAAGTCGAAATTTCAAAAAAAATATCGAAATTTCAAGCGGCGGTCCAAAATGTGAACGAAGAGCGACCATTGGGGGTTACGTCAGTCCAAACCATCACCATTGAAACTCTCTGTTTTCTAGTGACCATTCGATGATGTAAATTTTCAAAAAACTTCTTTGGCAAGTTAACTTCATCATTTTGTTTGCTAATATGTTAATTAGGAATGAAGCCTCGGCAGAGAAAATAAAATTCGGTAACTTTTTTGGAAACTTTGGGAATTAAAAATAGAAATTACAATTACCCTACTGCCAACCGTCAGTATTGTTGGGACGCAACTATCATCTGCCCAAATGTATAGAAATTTCGAGACAAAATTCAAAATTTGGAGACAAAATTCGAAATTTGAAGAGAAAATTCAAAATTTAGAGATTAAAGTCGAAATTCCAAGTTTAAACTCGAAATTTTGACTTTAATCTCGAAATTTTGACTTAAAAGTGGACATTTCGAAGAAAAAGTGGACATTTTTTTTAAAGCTGCAATTTCGAGTTTAAAGTCGAAATTCCGCAATCAAAGTCAAAATTTTGAGAAAAAAAGTCAACATTTGGAGAAAAAAAGTCAAAATTTCGCGAAAAAATACTTTTAAAATTTAAAATTTTTGAAAATGTTCATTTCATTGAAAATTTTGGATTTTTCAATATTTCGCTTTTTTCTCGCAATTTTTATTTTGTTATAAACTTCGATTTTCTTTGAAGAATTCTGCTTTTTTGAAAATATCAGTTTTTTTATCGATTTTGAACATTTGTTTTTACTTTTTTAAAATTCTAGTCTTCTTAAATGTTGCCCTTTTAAATCGTTTTAACTTTTTTCAAAATTTTGACCTTTAAAAATTGCAATTTGTAAATAAAATGATCTTTTTTTAATTTCCACCATTGAAATACAAAACTTGTCTGTATCTCTCTGAAGATGGTAGCTTGGCTGCCGAAACACGTTAGAGCAACCTTTGTTGTGTTTTACAATCTTTCTTGATTTCAGGGGACAAAATTTGTATTTCAACTTTTCTCAAAATTCATGTTTTCTGAAAATTACGTTACGGTTTCGGGGACAAGTTTTCTACTTCAGGTTTTGAAGATAACCAAGGACCAGTCCGTTCCACCAAAATTTCCACCATATTTGAAAGATTTGACCTTCTGCTTTTTTTGAAAATGTTAAGTGTCGAAAATATTGACTTTTATTCGAAGTTATGACTTTTTGGAAAACCGCGACCCAATGTTTTCACTATTTTTAAAGAGATTCACTCTTTTTTGAAAATTTCAACTTATGTAGAAAAATGTCACCTTTTTTGAGTATTTCTATTTTTTTGAAATGTTTGAATTTTTCGAAATATCATCTTTGTTCCATATTTCATTTTTTTTCTCGAAATTATGCATTTTTGAATATTTTGATTTTCTTCTTTTAATTTGACATTTTTGAAATTCCATTTTATTTTTAAATTCAAAATGTTGGCACTTCTATTAAAAATTTCAAATTTCAGAATTTCCAGTTTTTTCAACTTTTCCATCTTTATTTAAATATGACTTTTTCGTAAATTTTAGAAAAAGTCTAAATTTCGAGTTTAATCTTGAAATTTCGACTTCTATTCGAGAAAAGGTGGAAATTTCGAGATTAAAGCCGAAATTTCGAGAAAAAGTCGAAATTTCGAGAAAAAGTCGAAATTTCGAGTAAAAGTCGAAATTTCGAGTTTAATATTGGAATTTCGGCTTCTATTCGACAAAAAGTGGAAATTTCGAGATTAAAGTCGAAATTTTGAGAAAAATATCGAAATTTCGAGCGGTCCAAAATGAGAACGAAAAGCGACCATTGGCGCAACCCATCATCATTGGTATTCTCTGCTTTCTAATGACCAATCGAGTCAAAAAACTTTGGCAAGTTAACTTCATCATTTTGTTTGCTAATATGTTAATTAGGAATGGAGCCTCGCCAGAGAAAACAAAATTCGGTAACTCACCACTAAAACTTTTGACGTTCCAGAAACTACCAGATCTTACACTGAAACAAAAACAAAAGTTACAGCAAAACGAACCAAAGAGTCGCTTGCGGCCAAGCTAAGCAACTCCTTGGTTCGTTTTGTTGTAACTTTTTTTGTTTCAGGGTAAGATCTGGTAGTTTATGGAAGGTCAAGAGCTTTAATCAGAGCTCATTTTGCAAGATTCGTTGCACGCTTCGCGCTGATATTTTCAGATAATTCAAAAAGTTTCAGATCAGCAGCCAATTATCTACCATAACTTTTCGAACATCTCAGCAGATGTTGCTACCCTTTTTCGACCACTACCATAACGTGTCGCAATGATGCCAGTATCATTGTATTTTTTTATGGTCCGATTCACAAGAATTTTTTTTACATTCAAATGCTAGGGCTCTCTAACCATCGTCTTTTACGATTTTCTATCAAATATAGAGGACTAGAGGAATAAAATTGTTCGGTTTAACTTCAGGGCTTAAAACTTTTTTTTTTTCAAAAATTGAAATACAAATCTTATCCCCTGAAACCAAGAAAGTATTTCTCTGAAGATGATAGCTTGGGTATAGAAACGCGTTAGACCTTTGCTGTGTTTTTTTATCTTTTTTGGTTTCAGAGGACAAGATTTGTATTTCAATTTTCAATCCGTTCTCTCAAAAAGTAAGGCGTCTATCCACTTGTAAACAATATTATTGCGGGCTATCGATTCGAATTGATTAACACGTGAATTGAATAATACCCACTTTATTTCCAAACTAAACTCGGAACTACAAGTCATTTATTGACTTCTAATTACTAACTCACCAACTACACTGACTAACTGACTGACTCGAGGGAAAGGCGACCGCCTTATATAGTCCTCGCTTCCGGGTTCTAGAAAAATCCGGCAGATAAGGCTTAACGTTTGCCGAAATTTCTGGAACGCTTTTCTGCCGTTTGCTTCGTTATCGAGGCGGCTTTCCCTTATCAGATTTTTATAGGAAATTTTCTTATGTACTAAATTCTCCAACTTACATTTTGTTAGGATATAATGGAGTTTCGTCACCTAAATTTTAAGATATCTATCGTCAACGGTTTGGTAGGTATAGCAGTTCAATTGCGCCACCTTATAAATATTAAATCCGAAAAATCTAACAAAAAGTTCTAAATTCTAGACCTAGCGATAGTACATTAAACTTTTAGGTGCCTATTTACATCTTTAGTTTATATTAGAAGCTTTGAGAATGAAAAAGTGTTGCTTTTTGTATTTCTGAACAATTATGTTGATTTTAAGAATTACCAATTAAATATTTAACTCGTTCATGTTAAAGGTTAAGTCCTTTGAGATAACCAGCATAGAATAAATATCGCGTTTGTTTCCCATCGGGGGGGTGGTCTTATAATTAATACATTCAATTAACGCTTGCATTAAACTTTTGTCTTGCTCCGACTCGTCACAATAACACCACTATTACCAAGAACAATTAAAAAGGAAATAAAGCTTCAATTAACATTTTACGATAGGATATGATTAGAAGGAATCCAAGCTATTGTGAAACAGCTGTGAAGATGATTACGTCATAAAATGAATGGCACCACTTACAAAATAGGTATACAGCAACTTCAGGTGCAAGATATCGTACCCAATTTCGAATTTTAAAACAACTGAACTGAAGATGATGGCTTCGCTAACGAAACGCGTTGTCTTTTTTAATTTATCTTGAGCCTATAGTAGGATGAAATACACTGCTACAATTTTACGAGACAAGAATGTTTAAAAAAATACGCATTCGGAGTTAAAAAACTGTTGGCAGATATGCTTCATTCTATTTTTTTCTTATTGGTGCATTCGCTAAATCTTTTAATAGTGATGAGTTCCAACTCAAACGAACTCAAAACGAAACGTCAAATTTTCAAAATATTTACGTCTTCAAATTATTTTTAACTAGACGTCACGTGGCGAACTTCGTACCGCCTCAGAATTAATAAGTACTGTGTTGAAACTTATTAGATAAATTAGATTTTACATTAAAATATTTACTATGCTCGCAAATAGCGAAGTGACAAAACCCTGTACCTGTTTCCGAGTGAATCCTGCATGAAAAACCACTAAAAACAGGCCATAAGCAAAAGAGATACAGCGCCATCTACTGCTTACAACACATTTACGTTTAGTGTAGGTTGCAATACGTTTCTCTCATGTTCCTATTATAAATCAGAGATGGCGCTGTATGCAGATTCCTTAAAAAACATGTTTTCGTAATTTTTTTCAATATTTCAGTCTTTATTCTGCTATTCGAGGCCGAGAAAAATCCAAGAAAGCAAAGATCATAAAAATTCGTCCAGCCCTTCTGGAGTTATAAATGGTATAACTAAAACGATTTTTTTTGGTGGTGGTCCTTGGTTATCTTCAAAAATTGAAATAAAAATCTTGTCCCCTGAAACCAACGCTCCAACGCGTTTCGACAGCCAAGAGAGATCTCTATCTATCTATCTCTCTGAAGATGATAGATTGGCATTCGAAATGCGATAGAGCAACGTTTGTTGTGTTTTTTAATCTTTCTTGGTTTCAGGGGACAAGATTTATATTTCAATTTTTAAAATCTTTGAAATTTTCAAAAAAGGCGAAATTTTGGTAAAAAGGCTAAGTTTTTAAAGTCGGAATTTTTAAGAAAAAGTGAAAATTTTAAAAAAGGTCCAAATCCTCAACAAAATAACTGAAATGTTCAAAAACGAAATTAAAAAGGACGGAAGTTTAAGAAAAAAAGTTGCTGCTGCACATGTAAAAGAGGTTAAGTCAACTTTGGGGAAAATGACTTCAATCAACTTTCGTGAAAATGAGTTCAGACATTTTCGTGTACAAGCAAAAACGTTACTGTCGTTGTTTAAATGAAGCGAAGTCATACCAACTAACTAACTAACCTAAGTATAACCAACTATTTATTTAATTGTACTCGTAAGTCAAAAGTCAAAAATCTAAGTTTGAGGTCATGTGCGTGTTATTTTCTTCCATTTTATCTATTTTTGACTTAACCCCTTTTACATGCGCAGCATCGGTATATAGATTATAAAAAAATACTTGACTTTGATAAATACTTAAATCTTGGTCTGCGCGTTAGAATAAAGCCTCCGGCTTTTTGGGGTGACCATTTCTGCTAAACATCGGTGGATCAACTGTTGATAGTTCAGTTATCAATGATCTGCTATTACACATTTAGAGGGCTACACTAGGACTATTTGAATGGAGTTTGTTGAAGTAATTCCAGTGAGGACTTTGGTCTATGGAGACTATTTTTTCTATAGAACTTCCAAGCTATGGAACTCGTCACCAAACGGAATTTTCCCCAAAAATGAGCAACCTATCCTATCCGTCAAAACCTATCATTTAAGAATGCGGTTCATCACTATCTATCCTAGTTTCCGCATCCTACTTGCAGTACTTTGAAGCCATGATCGGGTTGCCCTTTGCGAGTGTATTTACCTTAAAAAAGAATACCGATAGGTGGCGCTGTACTTCGCAATCATGAGATCTAATAAAATCAAAACCAATTTGGTTTCCAAATTGTATATCTGATTCAGGAGACCTATTACAAAAAAATTAGACTAATCCTGCTTACGACTTACGCCAGTGGCGTAAATTAAAAGCTGTGTGAAATGTCTATAAGAATTTTTTCGAGTGTCGACGTCCGTGTTATCAAGAAAAATCGTTCGGTTTTCTTCTCGAGATAAGCGTGGACCTATCGGGTCATTAAACGCTCAACGGTGCCGTTAAAAATGGTACTTTTATCTTCGTAATATATTACCATCATTAATTAGTTTTACGTGTTATTCTCTAGTTACGTCGTAATTGAGTGTAATCCCAAGTAGGTCGCTCTAAGTAAATGAATAACACTTTTAATGTCACAAACAAATGCATTCACATATTTCTAGCTGGTAGTTTCCTCGTAAATTATACAGACATCGAGTCGAATAAAATGCATCCCAGTCGACGAGGAGAAACGCCCGAAGAATAATAAGAGGAATCTCATTACGTTTACCGGTACAGATGCAAGCAATTGTTACTGTAATTGAAAAAAAAAATGAAGACTACAAAAGCCGTAAAAAAATAATTAGAAATCTATCGAAATTTCGGGGTTAATGTCGAAATTTTGGGGTCAACGTCAACATTTTAACGTTATAACCTCAAAACTTCGACTTCTATTTTCAAATTTTTAATTTCCCTTTTAAACGATTTTCGTTTTGTTTTAACCTCCAATTATCTAAGTAACAAAAGTTGTTTCAATGAAAAACTAACAATTGGTCACAATTTCGACATTAATTCGGAAATTTTGACCTCACCTCCAAGTTAACGTCGAAATTTCGAGGTTAACGTCAAAATTTCGAGGTTAAGGTCGAAACTATTCGCTCAAAATTCTGACATTAACCTCGAAACCTCGAAATTCTGACATTAACCTCGAAATTTTGACATTAAAAGAAAAACTAACAATTTGTCAAAATTTCGACATTCATTCCGAAATTTTAATATAACCTCGAAGTTAACGTCGAAATTTTGAGATTAACGTCAACATTTCGAGGTTTATGTCAAAATTTTAAGGTTAACGTCAGAATTAATGTCAGAATTTTGATGTTATAACGACGTTTCGACCTTAACCTCGAAATTTTGACGATTTTTGTTTTGTTTTAACCTCCAATTGTCTAACGTCTAACGTCGAAATTTCGAGGTTAACGTCAAAATTTCGAGGTTAATGTCGAAACGACGTTATAACCTCAAAATTCTGACATTAATCTCGAAATTTTGACATTAAAAAATCTAACAATTTATCAAAATTTCGACATTAATTCAGGAATTTTGATATAACCTCGATTTTAACGTCGAAATTTCGAGATTAACGTCAAAATTTTGAGGTTCATGTCCAAATTTTGAGGTTATAACGTCGTTTCGACATTACCCTGGTAATTTTGACGATTTTTGTTTTGTTTTAACCTCCAATTGTCTACGTTACAAAAGTCGTTTAGATGAAAAACTAAAAATTCGACATTAATCCCGAAATTTTAACCTGACCTCGAAGTTAACGTCGAAATTTCGAGGTTAACGCCAAAATTTCGAGGTTAATGTCGAAACGACGCTATAACCTTAAAATTCTGACATTAACTAACAATTTGTCAAAATTTCGACATTAATTCCGAAATTTTGATATAACCTCGAAGTTAACGTCGAAATTTCGAAATTAACGTGAAAATTTCTAGGTTAATGTCAACATTTTGAGGTTATAACGTCGTTTCGACATTAACCTCGAAATTTTGACGATTTTTGTTTTGTTTTAACCTCCAATTGTCTACGTTACAAAAGTCGTTTAGATGAAAAACTAACAATTCGACATTAATCTCGAAATTTTAACTTGACCTCGTAGTTAACGTCGAAATGTCGAGATTAACGCCAAAATTTCGAGGTTAATGTCGAAACGACGTTATAACCTTAAAATTTTGACATTAATTAACAATTTGTCAAAATTTCGACATTAATTCCGAAATTTTGATATAACTTCAAAGTTAACGACGAAATTTCGAAATTAACGTGAAAATTTCGAGGTTAATGTCAACATTTTGAGGTTATAATGTCGTTTCGACATTAACCTCGAAATTTGGACGATTTTTGTTTTGTTTTAACCTCCAATTGTCTACGTTACAAAAGTTGTTTAAATGAAAAACTAACAATTAGACATTAATTCCGAAATGTTGACCTGACCTCGAAGTCAACGTCGAAATTTCGAGATTAACGTCAAAATTTCGAGGTTAATATCGAAACGACGTTATAATCTCAAAATTCTGACATTAACCCCGGAATAAATAATAATAATAATAAATTTAAATATCATGTAGTCATATTTCAAAAACTGTTTAGGATATTGTCAACAAACAATAAAAATTTAAATGTTTCCAAACTGGGCCGAAGAAATATTAAATAAAATTAATAAACATTAACCTCGAAATTTTGACATGAAAAGAAAAACTAACAATTTGTCAAAATTTCGACATTAAATCCGAAATTTTGATATAACCTTGAAGTTAACGTCGAAATTTCGAGGTTATAACGTTGTTTCGACATTAACCTCGAAATTTTAAAGATTTTTGTTTTGTTTTAACCTCCAATTGGCTACGCTGCAAAAGTTGTTTAAATGAAAAACTAACAATTCGACATTAATTCCGAAATTTTGACCTGACCTCGAAGTTAACGTCGAACATTTCGAGGTTAAAGTCGAAACGACGTTATAACCTCAAAATTCTGACATTAATCTCCTAAATTTTGATATAACCTCGAAGTTAACGTCGAAATTTCGAGATTAACGTCGAAATTTCGAGGTTAATGTCACAATTTTGCGGTTATAACGTCGTTTTGACATTAAACTCGAAATTTTGAGAATTTTTGTTTTGTTTTAACCTCCAATTCAAGGTTAACGTCAAAATTTCAAGGTTAGTGTCGAAACAACGTTATAACCTCAAAATTCTGATATTACCTTCTAAATTTGGACATTAAAAGAAAAACTAACAATTTGTCAAAATTTCGACATTAATTCCGAAATTTTGATATAACCTCGATGTTTACTCGAAATTTCGAGATTAACGTCAAAATTTCGATGTCAATGTCAAAATTTTGAGGTTATAACGTCGTTTCGACATTAATTCTGAAATTTTGATATAACTTCGAAGTTAACGTCGAAATTTCGAGATTAACGTCAACATTTCGAGGTTAATGTCAAAATTTTGAGGTTATATCGTCGTTTCGGTATTAACCTCGAAATTTTGTTTTGTTTTAACCTCCAATTGTCTACGTTACAAAAGTTGTTTTAACGAAAAACTAACAATTCGACATTAATTCCGAAATTTTGACCCGACCTTGAAGTTAACGTCGAAATTTCGAGGCTGACGTCAAAATTTCGAGGTTGACGTCAAAATTTTCAAGTTTATGTCTAAACGAGGTTATAACCTCAAAATTCTGACATTAACTTCGAAAATTCTGACATTAACCTCGAAATTTTGACATTAAAAGAAAAATTAACAATTTGTCGAAATTTCGACATTAATTCCGAAATTTTGATATAACCTCAAAGTTAAAGTCGAAATTTCGAGATTAACGTCAAAATTTCGATGTCAATGTCAAAATTTTGAGGTTATAACGTCGTTTCGACATTAATTCTGAAATTTTGATATAACTTCGAAGTTAACGTCGAAATTTCGAGATTAACGTCAACATTTTGAGGTTAATGTAAAAATTTTAAGGTTATATCGTCGTTTCGGTATTAACCTCGAAATTTTGTTTTGTTTTAACCTCTGATTGTCTACGTTACAAAAGTTGTTTTAGCGAAAAACTAACAATTCGACATTAATTCCGAAATTTTGACCCGACCTTGAAGTTAACGTCGAAATTTCGAGGCTGACGTCAAAATTTCGAGGTTGACGTCAAAATTTTCAAGTTTATGTCTAAACGAGGTTATAACCTCAAAATTCTGACATTAACCTCGAAAATTCTGACATTAACCTCGAAATTTTGACATTAAAAGAAAAATTAACAATTTGTCGAAATTTCGACATTAATTCCGAAATTTTGATATAACCTCGAAGTTAAAGTCGAAATTTCGAGATTAACGTCAAAATTTCGAAGTCAATGTCAAAATTTTGAGGTTATAACCTCGTTTCGGCATTAATTCTGAAATTTTGATATAACCTCGAAGTTAACGTCGAAATTTCGAGATTAACGTCAACATTTCGAGGTTAATGTCAAAATTTTAAGGTTATATCGTCGTTTCGGTATTAACCTCGAAATTTTGTTTTGTTTTAACCTCCAATTGTCTACGTTACAAAAGTTGTTTTAACGAAAAACTAACAATTCGACATTAATTCCGAAATTTTGACCCGACCTTGAAGTTAACGTCGAAATTTCGAGGCTGACGTCAAAATTTCGAGGTTGACGTCAAAATTTTCAAGTTAATGTCTAAACGAGGTTATAACCTCAAAATTCTGATATTAACGTCGAAAATTCTGACATTAACCTCGAAATTTTGACATTAAAAGAAAAATTTACAATTTGTCGAAATTTCGACATTAATGCCAAAATTTTGATATAACCTCGAAGTTAAAGTCGAAATTTCGAGATTAACGTCAAAATTTCGATGTCAATGTCAACATTTTGAGGTTATTACGTCGTTTCGACATTAATTCTGAAGTTTTGATATAACCTCGAAGTTAACGTCGAAATTTCGAGATTAACGTCAACACTTCGAGGTTAATGTCAAAATTTTAAGGTTATAACGTCGTTTCCATATTAACCTCGAAATTTTGACCATTTGTGTTTTGTTTTAACCTCCAATTGTCTACGTTACAAAAGTTGTTTTAACGAAAAACTAACAATTCGACATTAATTCCGAAATTTTGACCCGACCTTGAAGTTAACGTCGAAATTTCGAGGCTGACGTCAAAATTTCGAGGTTGACGTCAAAATTTTCAAGTTAATGTCTAAACGAGGTTATAACCTCAAAATTCTGATATTAACCTCGAAAATTCTGACATTAACCTCGAAATTTTGACATTAAAAGAAAAATTAACAATTTGTCGAAATTTCGACACTAATTCCGAAATTTTGATATAACCTCGAAGTTAAAGTCGAAATTTCGAGATTAACGTCAAAATTTCGATGTCAATATCAAAATTTTGAGGTTATAACGTCGTTTCGACATTAATTCTGAAATTTTTATATAACCTCGAAGTTAACGTCGAAATTTCGAGATTAACGTCAACATTTCGAGGTTAATGTCAAAATTTTAAGGTTATATCGTCGTTTCGGTATTAACCTCGAAATTTTGTTTTGTTTTAACCTCCAATTGTCTACGTTACAAAAGTTGTTTTAACGAAAAACTAACAATTCGACATTAATTCCGAAATTTTGACCCGACCTTGAAGTTAACGTCGAAATTTCGAGGCTGACGTCAAAATTTCGAGGTTGACGTCAAAATTTTCAAGTTAATGTCTAAACGAGGTTATAACCTCAAAATTCTGATATTAACGTCGAAAATTCTGACATTAACCTCGAAATTTTGACATTAAAAGAAAAATTTACAATTTGTCGAAATTTCGACATTAATGCCAAAATTTTGATATAACCTCGAAGTTAAAGTCGAAATTTCGAGATTAACGTCAAAATTTCGATGTCAATGTCAACATTTTGAGGTTATTACGTCGTTTCGACATTAATTCTGAAGTTTTGATATAACCTCGAAGTTAACGTCGAAATTTCGAGATTAACGTTAACATTTCGAGGTTAATGTCAAAATTTTAAGGTTATAACGTCGTTTCGATATTAACCTCGAAATTTTGACGATTTGTGTTTTGTTTTAACCTCCAATTGTCTACGTTACAAAAGTTGTTTTAACGAAAAACTAACAATTCGACATTATTTCCGAAATTTTGACCTGACTTCGAAGTTAACGTCGAAATTTTGAGGTTAACGTCAAAATTTCGAGGTTAATATCAAAACGACGTTATAATCTCAAAATTCTGATATTAACTAACAATTTGTCAAAAGTTAGACATTAATTCCGAAGTTTTGATATAACCTCGAAGTTAACGTCGAACTTTCGAGATTAACGTCAAAATTTGGAGGTTAAAGTGAAAATTTTGAGGTTATAACGTCGTTTCGACATTAACCTCGAAATTTTGACGTTAACGTCGTAATTTTGACGTTAACCTCGTAATTTCGACGTTAACTTCGAAGTTAAGTTTCAATTTCGGAATTAATGTTGAACTTTTGACAAATTGTGAGTTTTCCTTTTAAACAGTTTTTGTTTTGTTTCAACCTCCAAATGTCAACGCTAACCTCAAAAATTTTACCAAACCCGACGATTTTAAAACAGTTTCAAAGTGAATTAAAAACATGAAACAGCAAAGTCGACATAAAAGCTCAAACTCGAAATATTGGAAATGTTTCAAATAAATATCTGGTTGTTCTAAAATGATTTTTTTTTTGGCAAAATGTCAAAAAAAAGTTTTAATTTCGTGATTAATCGAATTTGAAATCGAACTTTAAATGAAATGAGTAGAAATTGCTTAAATTCGAAATTAAAGAAACAACCGAAATTCCCAAAGAAACAAACTTCAACGTAAACACGTTTGCCGTCCAAATTAAAATTTTAACTCGAAATTTCGACACTACACTCGAAATTTTGACATTACACTGAAAATTTTCGATTTTTTTTACAACCGTTATGTTGGGGGTAACCAAATATCCAAAGTTACAAACGGTTTGTTAAATCATAAAAAAAAACTCCCGCATTTCTATATTACATACACTTTGGTTTCTGGTGCCTCTGAATAAAAAACTTCAAGGATAACTAGACATATTTCGAAATATTGTCAATCTTAATTCTTCGAATATTTTATCTAATGTTAAATATGCTGTACATCTAATGTTGTCACATCGCCTAATTAGAATGAACGAGAACCATTCTGCGTTACTGTTATTGCCGAGTTATATTTGGACACGGGGTGGAAGCCCGTACCAAACGTGGATCCAATTCGACGACGTTGACAAACGAATGACATCATCGCAGGCGAAGATGATGTAACGTTTACCAACTGACCGGCAATTATAAACATTGCCTAACACATTAATAAGCACCGTCACGTTTCTCAGGACTTCGGAAGGCGTTAGTGTGCACTACAGTCATGGGGCATAAATTTTTCCCGCAGCCCATAAATTTCGAGTATACAGTTAGCGAACGGCGTCCTGAATATCGAACAGTTTCTTCGCTGAAATGATGTCATTTCGGCCTTGGGCTGGCACGTACTAAAACGATTCCGCATGGTCGCAATTGTTTTGAAGAGTGAGGAAAACTCGGAAGGAAACGGTGATATTTTACTCAAATGATACGACTTTTTTTCGAAATCCTAACTTTCTTACCGAAATTTCGACTTTATTCTCGAAATTGGGTCTTTTTTCTAAATATTTCGACTTTTTCTTGAAATTTCGACTTTTCTATCGAAATTTCGACTTTTTAGGAATTCCGACTTTTTTCTCAATATTTCGACTTTTTTCTCGAAGTTTCGACTTTTTAGGAATTCCGATTTTTTTCTCAATATTTCGACTTTTTTCTCAAAATTTCGACTTTTTTCTGAAAATTTTGACTTTTTTTTCAAAATTTCGACTTTTTTCTCGAAATTTCGACTTTTCTCTAGGAATTTCGACTTTTTTCTCGATATTTCGACTTTTTTCCCGAAATTTCGACTTTTTTCTCAAAATTTCGACTTTTCTCTGCAAATTTCGACTTCTCTATCGAAATGTCAACTTTTTTCTCGATGTTTCAACTTTAAATTCGAAATTTCGATATTAATCTCGGAATTTCGACTTTAAACTCGAAATTTCGACTTTTTTTCGAAATCTTAACTCGCTTCTAGAAATTTCTACTTTTTTCTCGAAATTTCGACTTTTTTCTGCAAATTTCGTCTTTTTTCTGGAAATTTCGACTTCTCTATCGAAATGTCAACTTTTTTCTAAAAATTACGACTTTTTTCTCGATATTTTAACTTTAAATTGGAAATTTCGTCTTTAATCTCGGAATTTCGACTTTAAACTCGAAATTTCGACTTTAAACTCGAAATTTCGACTTTAAACTCGAAATTTCGACTTTAAACTCGAAATTTCGACTTTAAACTCGAAATTTCGATTTTAAACTCGAAATTTCGACTTTTTTTCGAAATCTTAACTCTCTTCTAAAAAGTTCTACTTTTTTCTGGAAATTTCGACTTTTTTCTGAAAATTTCGACTCTTTTCTCGAAATTTCGACTTTTCTATGGAAATTTCGACTCTTTCTGGAAATTTCGGATTTTTTCTCGATATTTCTACTTTTCTCTCAAAATTTGGACTTTTTTCTACGAATTTCGACTTTTTTCTCGATATTTTGACTTTAAACTCGAAATTTCTCCTTTTTTCTGGAAATTTCGACTTTTTTCTGAAAATTTCGACTCTTTTTCTCGAAATTTTGACTTTTCTATGAAAATTTCAACTCTTTCTGGAAATTTCGGATTTTTTCTCGATATTTCTACTTTTCTCTCAAAATTTGGACTTTTTTCTACGAATTTCGACTTTTTTCTCGATATTTTGACTTTAAACTCGAAATTTCTCCTTTTTTCTGGAAATTTCTACTTTTTTTTACTAAATTTTGACTTTAATCTCGGAGTTTCGACCTTAAACTCGAAATTTCGACTTTTTTCCCGAAATTTCGATTTTTTTTTCAAAATTTCTACTTTTTTCTGGAAATTTTGACTTTTTTATCGAAATATCAACTTTTTTCTATTAATTTCGACTCTTTTCTCGATATTTCGACTTTTTTCATGATATTCGGATTTTTTCCCGAAATTTCGACTTCTGTTTAGAAATTTCGACTTTTCTCTCTAAATTTCAACTTTGCTCTCTAAATTTCGACTTTGTTCTAGGAATTTCGACTTTTTTTCACGAAATTTTGACTTAAATCCCGGAGTTTCGACTTTAAACTCGAAATTTCGACTTTTGTTCGAAATCTTAACCTTCTTCTCGAAATTTCGACTTTTTCTCCGAAATTTCTATTTTTTCTCAAAATTTTGACTTTTTTCTCAAAATTTCGACTTTTATTCGAAATTTCGACTTTTTTCTGGAAATTTTGACTTTTCTAACGAATATCAACTTTTTTCCAGGAAATTCGACTTTTTTTTCGATATTTCCACTTTTTTCACGATATTCGACTTTTTTCCTGAAATTTCGACTTTTCTCTAGAAATTTCAATTTTTCTCTCGAAATTTCGACTTTGCTCTAGGAATTTCGACTTTAAACTCGAAATTTCGACTTTTTTCTCGAAATTGCAACTTTTCTCACGAAATTTCGACTTTAATTTCGAAATTTCGACTTTAAACTCGAAATTCCGACTTTTTTTCGAAATCTTAACTTTCTTCTTGAAATTTCGACTTTTTCCTCCAAATTTCAATTTTTTTCACGAAACTTCGACTTTAATCTCAGAATTCCGACTTTATATTCGAAATTTCCATTTTTTCCTTGAAATTTTAACTTTAATCACGCAATTCCGAGAAAAAAATCGAAATTTTGGTGATTAAAAATAAAAATTACTGAACGCACCCTACTGCCAACTGTCAATATTGATGAAAAAGGAGCGTGGCGGGGCGCAACTGTCATCTGCCTAACCTAACCACAGAATATAAAACTTTTGAGATTAAAGCGAAAATTTCGTGAATAAAGTCGAAATTTCAAGATTAAAATCGAAATTTGGAGAAAAAAAGTCGAAATATCAAGTTTAAAGTCGAAATTTCGAGATTAAAGTCAAAATTCCGAGAAAACGGTCGAACTTTCAAGCTTAAAGTCGAAATTTCGAGTTAAAAGTCGAAATTCCGAGCAGAAAGTCGAAATTCCGAGAAGAAAGTCGAAATTCCGAGAAGAAAGTCGAAATTCCGAGAAGAAAGTCGAAATTCCGAGAAGAAAGTTAAAATTTCGAGCCTAAAATCCAAATTTCCACTATAAACTCGAAATTCCAATTTTTTTATGGATGTCCTTTTTACGCCTTCGTATGTCCTATCTGACAAAAGTGACACCAGAGACTAAAGCAACACAAAGATGAGGAGAGTTCGGTGTTTATTAATTTATTTATTTATTTACTCATTCCAACAGACTTAAATCTATAGTGAAAAAATACGTACATAAATAAATGAAAACATGTGTGCAATACATTCTTAAAAAATGTATAAAAAATGAAAGAAACCCTAATGAATAAAAATAAAATAAAAGGAATCCGATAATTTGGAGTAGAGAATTAATAGTGATTTACTGAATAATTCTAGGTAACTGCCTTTTTATACGCGCAGACTTAAATTGTCAAGAAATATATCTATATTTTGCGGAAGGTTATTAGATAAGCAAATGCATCGAAACATCGAAACGGTGTTAATATGAAACAATATCCACTTTCAAATAATCGAAAATTAGAAAGGTGTCAATGTGAAGAACACAGTGACGGTTATGGCACTGACTATCTTAACGTCTATCTTACCCTATTTTATGATCAGAACCTTTCACTGAGCGCAATGTATTCAATGTTTTCATTAACGATTGTAGCTTGTAGCTCCGAAATCATTAGCATGTAGGTGTAAATGAATAACCCGCCATTTATTAATTATTTGATGTTGGCTGCGCTACGTCAACGTCATTTTCAAAGGACACATTCTATGACTCGACCGCACCCCGGCTTTACCTGACTCGTTGATCAACGCTTGACTATCGAAACGGTACTTGGCGAGTAATGTTTTTTACGCTGTTGTTCGGTGCATTGGCTGAAGTAAATCACCGACCCCGTGTGTTTGTGTAACATTGAAGATGAATAAAATTGTGTAAAACCTTCGCATTGAGTTTTCTCTGTGACCTACCTTGTCTAGTTCCCACAATCCACAATTAGTTTTCGTTTGTGTTTCCGTTCAGTTTCAAGCAGATTCAAGGTTACGTTGGACAGTAGACTGATGGGGCGTTTTGCTGACAACGATATAAAAAATTTTAATATTACGCACCCTTAGGGTGCATTTAGACTAGACACTTTTTCCGTGCATTTCTCTCCGACATAAAACATATTTCGCTGCTGACGTGTCAGCTATTCTAAAAGAATCTCCTCCCAGCTGTGTTTGTGTAGATAAATCTCGGATAGCTTCTCTCAGGATAGTTGACACTAATGTCAGAGAGAAATGTACGGAATAGTGTCCAATCTAAACGCACCCTAGTAATATAGCAACAATTGAATATAACGAACTACCACCCAAGCAACCTACTAGCTGGCTGACCAGTGGACCTTAACCCTTAACTAGTCTGCTCCTAACAGAGAAGATAACATTGAAATCATTAGACAGTCTTAAACCATTAACCTAACGTATACAATGAGGTGAGTAACAGTACAGAATTTAGTAAAATATCACTTTTATGTAGAATGCTAAACTCATAATCATATTTCGCAGTTATGCAATTGCGAGGTTGCATTTTGTTACGTAACGTAAACAAATTGGTGGTTTGCCCATTCACGATTTTACATGTAAATAAATAATGAAACTGTTTTCGCTAATAAATAATAAACATTATTATCATCGACATAAATACGATAAACAATCAACGCAACCTATTATTGCACTAGTTACGAGTAGTTGTTATTGATAATGTACTTAATAATAGAGTTCAGATTAATAATATATCAAATTTAACCTTCGCCAATTTAAGATGATTTAATTAATTATGGCGCCTCGGTATTTATTTAAATTCATCGACTGAAACGTCTTTGTTCCCCATTAAACAATGCTAATTAGCGAACTATACCTGAAAGATTAGCAGAGAAACGATTTGAGATCGAGCGTTTCTGTTTGATCCAAATGAACTACTTGAAAGTCAAAAATGTGATGATCATAGAAAAATGTAACTCATTAATGTAACAAACTGCTTATAGTCCATCTCAGATAAATGTGCGCCGACATTTTTGAATAATCTAATACATAAAAAACTAAACTGGTTCATTTTAATTTCCCCTTTTATTAAAAATATAGACTTTTTCGAAATTTTGATTGCTGAAACTCTGGCTTTTTTGAATAAATTGGCTCTTATTCACAATTTTAATTATTATTTGAAAATTTCGACTGTTTTAAAAATTTCCACTTTTACATCGATTATTTTAAAATTTCAAAAATGTTCACATTTTACTACCTATTTTGACGTCAAAATACCGATTTTTTTTCGAAATTTTGACTGTAAGATTCAACTTTTGTTAAAATTTGGACTTTTTTTTCTTAATTTTGATATTTTTCTTAATTTGGATTTTTTTCCTAATTTTGACTTTTTTCCTAATTTTGACTTTATAAATTCCACTTTTTTTGGAAAATTTCAATCTTTTTGAAATTTTCGACACTTTCAAAATTTCGACCTACTTGAAAGTTTGCATTTTTTCCGAAAAATGTTCCTTTTCTCAAAAAAATGTACTTTTTTGAAAATATCGAAAATGTCGACTTCGTTTTTTGAAAATATTGAAATTGTGAATATTTTGACATTTCTAAAAACTTCGACAGGCATTTTGACTTTTTTTGTAAGATTAGATTTTTATAAATTCTACTTTTTTGGAAAATTTCGATCTTATTGAAATTTTGGACACTTTCAAAATTTCGACCTATTTCAAAGTTTGCATTTTTTCCGAAAAATGTTCGTTTTCTCAAAAAGATGTACTTTTTTGATAATATCGAAAATGTCGACTTCGTTTTTTAAAAATATTGAAATTGTGAATATTTTGACATTTCCAAAAACTTCGACTGGCATTTTGACTTTTTTTGTAAGATTAGATTTTTATAAATTCTACTTTTTTGGAAAATTTCGAGATCTTTTTGAAATTTCCGACACTTTCAAAATTTCCGACCTACTTCAAAGTTTGCATTTCTTCCGAAAAATGTTCGTTTTCTCAAAAAAATGTATTTTTTTGAAAATATCGAAAATGTCGACTTCGTTTTTTAAAAATATTGAAATTGTGAATATTTTGACATTTCCAAAAACTTCGACTGGCATTTTGACTTTTTTTATAAGATTAGATTTTTATAAATTTTACGTTTTTGGAAAATTTCGATCTTTTGGAAATTTTCGACACTTTCAAAATTTCGACCTACTTCAAAGTTTGCATTTTTCCGAAAAATGTTCCTTTTCTCAAAAAATGTACTTTTTTGAAAATATCGAAAATGTCGACCTCGTTAATATTGAAATTACGAAAATTTTGACATTTCTAAAAACTTCGACTGGCATTTTGACTTTTTTTCGAAAATTTCGATATTTTAAAATTTTCACTTTTTTATAATTTTCATTTTCAAAATTTGATGTTTCCGAAATTTTGACTTATTTTGGAAATTTTGACTTATTCTGGAAATTTCAATTTTAAAATTTCGGCCTTCAAAATTTCGATTTTTTTCACAATTTAGCCTTTTTGACTATTTTTGAAATTTTCGTTATTTTAAAATGTCAACTTTTTTCACAATTTTCACTTCCTCAAAATTCGATATTTTTCCGAAATTTTGCTTTATGTTGGAAATTTGGATTTATTTTGGAAATTTGGACTTATTTGGAAATTTGGACTTATTTTAGAAATCAACTTAAAAAATTTCGTCCGACAAAATTTCAATTTTGTTGGAAATTTGGCCATTTTGACTTTTTTTGAAATTGTCGATATTTTTAACGTTCACAATTTTTATTTTGTCTAAATCCGATATTTTTTCGAAACGTTCACTCATTTTGGAAATTTCAACTTTGAAAATGTAGTTCGTCATAGTTTTCAATATGTTTCCGAAATTTTCACTCATTTTGGAAATTTCAACTTTCAAAATGTCGGCCGTCATAATTTCTTTTTTTTTTTCAAAAATTTAGTCTTTATTGAAAATTTCGAGTACAGTTTCGGATATAACGAACTCTGCATATAACGAACAAAAATTATGGTTCGGCAAAATCTTTTCAGATAAATGTGCATCAAGGAAGACCGTACAGTATTAAATTAACCTTTAGTTAGTAAAAAAAACTGAAATAGCTGAACGTACTAACGAATTTGAACAAAAACATCATTCTGCAATCTGCACGAACTCTTCAAAGCTATGTAAGCTGTTTAAGTTAGTTTTGTTATTCAAGCGATGGATTTTTGTTACGTTTATCCAAACGATAAATTTCAACTTTTAAAATTTCGTCTGTCATAATTTCTTTTTTTTTTTCAAAAATTTAGTCTTTATTTAAAATTTCGAATACGTTCCGGATATAACGAGAATTCCGTATATAACGAACAAAAATTATGGTCCGGCAAAAGCTTGTTATAGTCTATTTCAGATAAATGTGCATCAAGGAAGACCGTGAAGTATTAAATTAAGCTTTAGTTAGTAAAAAAATAACTGAAATAGCGAACGTAACAACGAATTTGAACAAAACATCATTCTGCAATTTGCACGAACACTTCAAAGCTATGTAAGCTGATTTAGTTTTGCTATTCAAGCGATGGATTTTTGTACGTTTATCCAAACGATAAATTTTTGAGTCGTCTGAAGCCGCCCGGTGCAGCACGTACCCCCACCAAGCTCTTCGAATACCGCTGGGGGTACGCGTACCATACTTAGGGAAACGCTGCTCTAGAATATACCTATCAATATATGTAATAGGGGAGGCTCGCCGGCCGCTGAATGGAAATACACGGTGTTCGTTCCAGACTTTGCTAGAAGTTAAATATTCAGGAGCTGGTGTCAATGGAAACAATGATGATTGTGCCTTCGAGTGTGCAATCGAGAGAATCAGAAAAACGATGGGATATTTCCGCGTCTGTTTACGTTCGTGCAACGCTGCCGGCGTGAATCATATCAATCTGGGTTACGATGGGATTTCGTTCGACAAAAGACGCTTTCATTAACTTCCGAAGCGAACGGTCTAAATGTCTAAATGCAAGGCGTCAACCATAACAGACGTTCTTTTGTATTTCGCTGATTGCGTACTATTTGACATATGAACTTCGGGTCGCTTTATCAAGTCGTATATACAGTATAATTATCGTGCACACGCACAACTTCCTCATTCCATTTAGTTATGGTAAGTTATGGATGAAAATGCAGAATCTGACGTTTTCTAACTGTACTCGGTCGGGCGTTACGCCGCCGTAATTCTTCCATTTAAATGCACAAATTGCTAGTGACCTGCTATCGCAGACAAGAAAGCGAGTTAATAAGAATGCGACAAAAAGTCGAAATTTAAGAAAAAAAAACTCGTAAGTTCTACGGAAATTTTTTTAAACATGAAGCAAAATTTATACAGTCCCGAAACTTCAGTTGGATTTAAAAAACGAAATAACTCGAGCATTTTGCGATAGAGTAGTTCGAAAGTTCGGCAATTTGGTGGGGGTCGGGGGGAGGGGGAATAGTCAAAATTGTGCGAAAAAATCATAGGGGTGGTTAAAATTTTGATTGAAGAAAAACTTCAACTGGAAAAAGTCGTTACAGAAACGTCAACATTTCCTTAAATTGCGAAAAAAAAAAAGAAATATTTCTTTAGATTTTGAAAAAAAAGAACCACTCGCTCCGAAGTTTTTTTCCTCGCACTTTCGTCGACCTTACTTCCTCCGGTGAAGGCGTCAGCGTGAATTATAACTCGCGTTGTATTTACACGACCCTCGCCTATTTTTAGGGGTTTCCTCCATAAATTTCATCCGACAGATGACCCAACTAACGCCTCGCGTTACGCCACAACGGTTCGATTCATTACTGTATTTGTTCTGGGCGCTACAACGGCAGTGCTTTACCTTTACCGGTGGCAGGGAACCGGAGGAAAAAATAATATAAATTTTATTGCACCGGAAGATTGTGTGGGCCATTAAAACTCACTAAACATTAAATTTTATATTAGGGCGCTCATCTGATATGCAGTTTGAAATTGAAGGTAAAAAGGATCCGTGACGCAATTAAAATTAGTGATCGTGAAATCCATGGTTTTTCATTGGAATATCAATAGAATGCATAATAAAAAAGTCTAATTACAGTATTAGTTGTTACATAACGGTAGTTTGGTTACCGAATAGTCATGATAACGCTAAATTTTTGTCTGTGTATCAGATACCGAGAGCCCGGTATGTGAAGTGAATGATTAAGAGTAGTGGTGGCGATGGTTCCGTGGTTAGAAAGTCTTGTCTGAGACGTGGGGGTACTGGGTTCGACTCCCAGCCGCTGATCATGTATTTTTTAATTCTCCTACACCTGCTGATACATCACTGACACTGCTTGATGTATCAGTACAACGTATCAACACAATTGTGTCATGACGTTTGTTATTATAATGTTATTTAAGCACATTTAAGTGGATTAGCTAATGTAATGCTTCGACATTGTACACTTCGTTGAGGTAAATAATGATAATCGTGGATTACTCAAAACTAAAACTGTCAACAACGCTCCTGATACAACACTGACACTGCTTGATGTATCAATACAACGTATCAACACAATTGTGTCATGACGTTTGTTATTACAATGTTATTTAAGCCCATTTAAGTGGATTAGCTAATGTAATGCTTCAACATTGTGCACTTTGTTGAGGTAAATAATCGTAATGGTAGATTACTCAAAACTAAAACTGTCAACAACGCAGATGGGATGTTCGGCATATTATAATAATGTTTAACCGTTGATGGAATGCATTCAACCTAAGCACCAACCACAAAGTAACTAACAGAGGGCTAACTCTCCTCAAGCGACGGTTTAAGTTCCGTGACCTTCAAGATCGTCTACGTCGAAACTGCCAATGCTTAAGAGATGGGAGGGTACGAGATTTTAAAGGAGTCGAGTCCGGTTGGCTCTATGTGTGTCTGCGCGTGTGTGTTCCTTACGCCTCTTACACACGGACGGTTTTTCGCCGGTCGGCAAATTTGCCGACCGGCAGAAAAACCGACCAAATTTTAAATAACAAGGAGTTTAATGCATCTTTACACACGACAGAGGCGACGGCAATTTGGCCGACCGGCTGCCGCAAAAGTTAAAATATCGACGGCGAACACACGGCTGCCGGTCGGCTTTTTCGCCGTCGCTAGGTTTTGTTAGCTGGTAGCTTATGTAGGTTTGCAGACGAACGGCAACAAAACCGTCGCCGCGCTAAATATTTTACAGATGTCAGAACCGGATTAAGACTTCTCTAAAACTCTGTTTAGGGATGTAATTTAATTTCTTCGATGGACTTCTAAACTTGTCTCATCAATCGGTTATGATAATTTTATCTACTTTTGTTATGCTAAAAAAGTGTCCTAAACCTTTGCTTTTTATCCTATTTTGTATTGTCTCAATTCTTGTAAGTTAAGACGAGGGTAATAATGATCCTTGAGAAAAAGTTGTCTTTTAAGGGTTGTAAAAATCCAATAAAGCATATGCACATAAAATGTCAGTAGTGACTTTTTCCATTACGGCTCATGTAAAGTTCAAATATGTACTTCGACGGCAAATTAAACGCCGGTGCCGTGTGAAAAGGTACCGACGGTTTTTGTGCCGGTCGGCAAATTCGCCGGTCGGCGAAAAACCGTCCGTGTGTAAGAGGCGTTACTGTATTGTGACACCGCACGCGGAATCAGCTCCCGATAACCCGGTATCTTTGGTGTCGTTCAGAGTGTCAAGTGTCAGCATAAAAGGGTCATTCAACACAGTGCTACATATCTCTACTATCTAAAGATCTGCTCATATTCCTGGTACACAGAGGGCTGCACTTTGCAATCTAGGTCGTAGCGTATCTTCGGTGTCGTTCAGAGTGTCATCTAGGTGGTAGCCATCCATAAGGCTGGAAACAACCTTGTAAATGGTTGCGCTGGGCCTTTAGGCCATTCATCTCTGTTAAAAATAGTTAAAGTCGATAGATAAGGAATTGTGACACAACGACGTGTATGATTGGATGCGCATGCGCGTTTGGGTGCGGCCGATCATTCACGAAGTGAGTATTCTTAGTATATAAGGATTAATTTTAAGATTAGATGTTAGTTTCTCTCTGAAGATGACAGCTTGGCTGTCGAAACGCGTTAGAGCAACCTTTGTTGTGCTTTTTAATCTTTCTTGGTTTCAGAGGACAAGATTTGTATTTCAATTTGTGTGAATGTTTGAATTTAGGCCGGACTGCCTAAAGCTGGACAAACAAAAAAAAAACTCGATAGTAAACATTTTTCTTTAAAATTACATAATGATCTGTTTGGGATAAGATGTCATGTAAATGGAATCTTTCTTGGTTTCAGGGGACAAGTTCTGTATTTCAATTTTTGAAGATAACCAAGAACCAGTTCGTTCCACCAAAAAAAAGTGCATCTTCAGGTTTGTTCAGAGTGTAAAGTGTCATAAAAGCTGTGTTAACAAGTGTGTTACAGAAGGGGGTGTCAGCACAAAAGTGCCAATCAACACAGCGTTACTTATCTCCACACTACCTAAAGATCTGCTACTATCATTCATGGGACATAGAGGGCTGCATTTTGCAGTCTAGGTGGTAGTGTATCTTCGGTATCGTTCAGAGTGTCAATTGCCATATAAGCTGTTTCAACACGTGTGATACAAAGGCGGATGTCAGCAGAAAAGTGCCGTTCAACACGATATTGCACATCTCCACACTGCCTAAAGATCTACTGCTATCGTTCATGGGACATAGAAGGCTGCACTTTGCAGTCTAGGTGGTAGTGCATCTTCAATGTTGTTCAGAGTGTCAAGTGTCATATAAGTTGTTTTAACAAGTGTGATACAGTATGGCACGAAAGTGCCATTCAACTCAGAGCTATACATCCCTACACTATTTAGATCTGCTGCTATCCTTCATGGCATATAGAAGTTCTAGCAGTTTAGGTCGTCTGGATTCTGGATTTGAGGTGGGTTGCCTAGAAATTAGCACTTAGGGCACCCTTTCCGGACCCATTGTGCTATCCCCATGATTGAGGCGTCCTAGGTCATTCATTCAGCAACCCAACCTTGTTGAGTAACTGAAGAACGTCCCTTGGATGCGCCTCTCTCAAACTGGCCACACCAGGCCCAAAATCCCCCAGCGTGGATCCTCTGATTGATGCTAGTGCCAGTCAGTGACACATCACGTGCTCGACACTCGTCTTCTTCTAAACACCCTCTACAACTCGGGTCGTTTATGATTCCCATTCTGGGAAGGTGTTTGCTTTATCGACAGTGATCTGTCTAAATCCCTACAAGTTTCCTGAGGTTATTGCTTAAAAATTGTAGGCATAGTATGTAGAAAGCAAGTCATTATTCATGTTTAGATCATTCGAATTCTTCTGCATTTCCAATTTTCCGCTTTCTCATCAAAAAAGCGCCCAATGTCATTTGTATTTTTCTTGAGTGTCCTATAAGAAGTTGTGATCATGTGGGAAAGGCATCCATGGCACCTTGTGTTGCCTGTGAACTACTATCAAAATTTGCTTCATTTTCAATAAATTGGTTTATAATTTCTATTACACTGGCTTAGCTGCTTTTTAGAAATGCCGTTGAAAAATTTTTTTTTGTTCTTCAGAATCACTATTTTCAATATTTTTGTGTTGTTCTTGATTCACTATTTCCTTGAGCTGATCATCAACATTTCTTTGAGATTTTTCACATTTCTAAACCTGTTTGTTTCGGCAATTCGACTATTTCGTTAATATCACCAGAGTTTCTAATGTCACCATCCTCGTTTAGATCTTGCCAAGTATTTTTTCACACTCCGTTCATAAATTGTTTCGTAACCTCATTAAAAAAAATTATATATGTATGTTGTATGTACTTTAAATTTAGGGGAAGCCCAATGGTGCCTGCAATTTTCAGGTAATCTCATTATTTCAATAAAAAAGCGTTAAACCGAATCAGCGCTAAACGAAGCAGCGTTAAGCGGAGTCTTGATGAAGCCACTGAATTGACTGAATTGACAAATCTCAAGCGGGCTCATTTAAACAGGTGGAGAAACATAAGCAGGTAAGCAAGATAGTTGATGGGTAAACCGTTGACAATCAAGGGCTGAAGTACTTGTTGCTGCAATAAATAAAAGCAAACTAAGCAAAGCACTAGGTCTAGTCACGGACCATAGGAACTTTAACCTTTAAGTGTGGACTTGGTTTCTGTGATTTTTGAGAACCAATACATCTCGATTACCTCCTTTTGCTAATAATTATACTCCCCCCATTAAAAAAGTTGAATTTTTATACTGTAAATCCTTTCATTTAAGAACTATTTATCTTCTCCCAGCCCTAGTTTGTCAATGTTATTAGAATTTGCAGTTAAAACTTTCCCTCAAATATAGGAGTCTATGAGAGCCCATGTCCAGGCTAGTGTTATAAAAATGAAATGTCCACACTTAAGGGTTAAAGGACACCCGGTGGTTACACTCACTCTAACGACCAATGTCGACTCACAATGAGACTTGAAAGGAAACAAGTTTACACATTGTTTGTTCTGGTCCAAGCTTTGACAGATGCAGATATAATCTAACTGAAGACCAGAGAATCTGGAAGGAATGAGTGTAAGTCAGATGATGAGACAATCTAACCGAAGACCAGAGAATCTGGGAGGAATGAGTGTAGGTCAGATGATGAGTTAATCTAACTGAAGACCAGAGAATCTGGAAGGAATGAGTGTAGGTCAGTTAAAAAGGACACCTGGTTACACTCAACCTAACAACCAATGTCGACTCTGTGAGACTGGAAAGGAAACAAGTTTACACATTGTCTGTACTTGTTCAAACCTTGACAGATACAGATATAATCTAACTGAAGACCAGAGAATCTGGAAGGAATGAGTGTAGGTCAGTTAAAAAGGACACCTGGTTACACTCAACCTAACGACCAATGTCGACTCTGTGAGACTGGAAAGGAAACAAGTTTACACATTGTCTGTACTTGTTCAAACCTTGACAGATACAGATATAATCTAACTGAAGACCAGAGCATCTGGAAGGAATGAGTGTAGGTCAGATGATGAGATAATCTAACTGAAGACCAGAGAATCTGGAAGGAATGAGTGTAGGTCAGATGAAAAGGACACCTGGTTACACTCAACCTAACGACCAATGTCGACTCTGTGAGACTGGAAAGGAAACAAGTTTACACATTGTCTGTACTTGTTCAAACCTTGACAGATACAGATATAATCTAACTGAAGGCCAGAGCATCTGGAAGGAATGAGTGTAGGTCAGATGATGAGATAATCTAACTGAAGACCAGAGAATCTGGAAGGAATGAGTATAGGTCAGATGATGAGATAATCTAACTGAAGCACGATTTTTCTCAGGACGTATCGACCTTATAAGATCTAAATTTGATCAGACTTTACCAAATAATTAAAACCCTTAAAATATTCTTCCCAAACCCTATTTAGTCTTTGTGCATTGAACACAGTCCTTGGCTACATTACGTGACAAAAATGAACCCTCCTGTAGAAAAAAATGCGGCTTACTTTGGTAAGCACGATTTTTCTCAGGACGTATCGACCTTATAAGATCTAAATTTGATCAGACTTTACCAAATAATTAAAATCTAACTGAAGACCAGAGAATCTGGAAGGAATGAGTGTAGGTCAGATGAAAAGGACACCTGGTAACACTCAACCTAACAACCAATGTCTACTCTGTGAGACTAGAAAGGAAACAAGTTTACACATTGTCTGTACTTGTCCAAACCTTCACAGATACAGGTATAATCTAACTGAAGACCAGAGCATCTTGAAGGAATGAGTGTAGGTCAGATGATGAGATAATCTAACTGAAGACCAGAGAATCTGGAAGGAATGATTATAGGTCAGATGATGAGATAATCTAACTGAAGACCAGAGAATCTGGAAGAAATGAGTGTAGGTCAGATGAACAGGACACCTGGTTACACTCAACCTAACAAACAATGTCGACTCTGTGAGACTGGAAAGGAAACAATTTTACACATTATCTGTACTTGTTCAAACCTTGACAGATACAGATATAATCTAACTGAAGACCGGAGCATCTGAAAGGAATGATTGTAGGTCAGATGATGAGATAATCTAACTGAAGACCAGAGAATCTGGAAGGAATGAGTATAGGTCAAATGATAAGATAATCTAACTGAAGACCAGAGAATCTGGAAGGAATGAGTGTAGATCAGATGAAAAGGACACCTGGTTACACTCAACCTAACGACCAATGTCGACTCTGTGAGACTAGAAAGGAAACAAGTTTACACATTGTCTGTACTTGTTCAAACCTTCACAGATACAGATATAATCTAACTGAAGACCAGAGCATCTGGAAGGAATGAGTGTAGGTCAGATGATGAGATAATCTAACTGAAGACCAGAGAATCTAGAAGGAATGAGTGTGGGTCAGATGATGAGATAATCTAACTGAAGACCAGAGAATCTGGAAGGAATGAGTGTAGGTCAGATGATGAGACTGACTGTAAAGATCGGAATTTATAATGCTGAAACTCAACATGTTGAAGTTATAACGCATATTAAATCTAGCTGACAGGACCAATAATGGCCCCCACAAAATTAAAAAAAAACACTGAACAGAATTAAAATGGTAAGTTTTTACGGCTCCCTCTCCCCTTCACACTCCCAACGGAAGAATTATCTGTTTGTAAGCTGTTCTGTAATCTGAATTACATACACACATAATTTGTGTTGGCGGTTTGACCCCAGTAAAATAAACAAGACGTGTGAAATCGTAAATAAGTCGGATATTAATCTCGAAAATAGACAAAGATCGACGTCTCTCAGACTGGAGCAAACGTTAAGAGCCGACAAATTCCGGGAATTGATTTGTATGTGTACCATCAGTAGCTCGGTGAAAAGAACTCTTATCTACTTATTAAGCAATTACTGCATGGGATTTTGTTTGTTTTATCCATCAACATGTTGGCGATGTTGTTTAACTTTGTTCTCTACCATATGTAAATTGTGGACGATTCGATTCACATTGAGCTAGAGGCGCCCCGATATAACACGCAAAGGAAGAAAGCGTTGAAATTTCTACAAGTCACTGGGAGAGAAACTGAAATTTTGAATATAATTGTAGTGACGAATCAAAACGAATTTAATGCTTATTTGTATAATGGGCCATTGTTCGAAGACGACTTGCCGCCCATTATAAATAAATTATCGTGGCGTTTGAAGGCGTATACACTCGATAAGCGTGAAAATCGTTTTGTTAGATTTTTCCGCTTAGATTCATTATTTTCAACAGAAGACATCGCTATTTGCTTTAGCCGTGTTGCTGTTGACTATTCTTGGGTGATGGCAGTGAAAAGCATTCATCCGCAGTTAGTAATGATTCAATAACCAACTTCGTTTACCGCAATTACTGTGTTGCGTGTAATTAACAAATGTATGCTAACTTCGAAAATTTTCAGCTAAATGAAATAATGTAAAGGACAAGTTTGATGTGTTATTAAAATGAAATGTGCACATTTAAGGGTTAAAGGACACCTGGTCACTCAACCTAACCACCAGTGTAGACTGTGGGATGGAAATGAAACAAGTTTACGCATTGTTTGTGCTTGTCCAAACCTTGCCAGATACAGATATAATCTGACATTCGATTAACTAATTTTTTTTATTAAAAAAAATTAATGCTGTCCCAAAAAGCTTTGGGATTTTTTTTTTCAACAAATCAATGTCTAAAAGAACCTGCAGTTGTTTGATAATCTATGACCCAATATCTAACTCTGGGGTAATTTAAATTTTATTTTTAGGAACCTAGGAGATTGGGGTGGAGGAACGATCGTTTCTTGCAGATTTTAAATTGAAGCTTTAAGACCGCTGGACTGAAAATTATAAGAAAAATATTTTAGGTAGTTCTTTCAAATAATACCTCGATATGTACGTTCTGCTTCATCCAATAGCTGGCAGTAGTAGGCAGCATTAACCGTACGACGTTCATGCAGAAAATCGATGTGCACAACTCCCGGATTCTGGATTCGTTGTGGGTTGCCTTAAGTTTAGGCCAGCACTTAGGCCACCGTTTCCATTGTGCTATCCCCGTGATTGAGGTGTCCTTGGTCATTCATTCAGCCACCCAACCTTGTTGAGAAACTGAAGAACGTCCCTTGGATGCGCCTCTCTCAAACTGACCACACTAGCCCAGAAGTCCCCCAGCGTGGATCCTCTGATTGATGCTAGTGCCGGGCAGTGACACATCACGTGCTCGACACCATCATCTTCTTCTAAACACCCTCTGCAACTCGGGTCGTTTATAATTCCCATTCTGTGGAGGTGTTTGTTTAATCGACAATGACTTGTCCATATCCCTACAAGTTTCCTGAGATTATTCCTTGAGAGTTGTAGGCGCATAGTTTTGCCCTTTCCCTGCAAGGCATTCTACTGAATGCCTGAGTTTGTCGGCATGTTGTTATTGATGCCCATAAGGCTTTGTGTTTACGAATAAATTTCTTCGTTAAGTAGGGATCTTACGGTTGATCTCGTCAGGGGAAGGGTTGGTTCTGGTCCAAGGAATTGTCCCTCCGAACCCTTCCTCGCCAGTTTGTCAACGCGTTCGTTTCCCTCTTTCCCAGAATGTCTTTGATCCATATAAGATCAATTGCATTCTCTTGTGATAGACGTTCTAAAGCTAGGTGGCAGTTCCATACCAGCACTGAGTTTGTTTTCACCTTCTTCGGGGCCTTAAGGGCTGCCTGGCTGTCCGTCTTTATTTGGAAATATTTTCCTGTAATGTTCGGTTGCGTCATTTGTTCGGCCTAACATCTCCGCTTGGAAGATTGTTGAGAATTTATCTAACTTTAAGTATTAAGTTAGATAAATTCTCACTCAGATGAGGTTCAGGCCTTCCGAGAAGATTCCTGTTCCAGTGCCCGTATTTGTTTTCGATCCATCCGTGTATATACTTCCGTCTGGTATCCTTGCTTCTAGTTCATCCATTTTTATACGGTAGGATTTTGTGAAGTTATATTTCACCGGTAGATGGCCCATCGGCGCACCCAGAATAGGTGCCTTTTGGAACACCCCCTCCATTATGCTCCGGTGACCCACCATTTTACCTACCGTATTCTACATTCCTCCTGCTCGCAAACGGAGAGCAGAAGCCTGTGCAGCAACCTCAAGAAATATATCGAGAGTTGGCAGGCACAAGATCGTCTCCATTGCTGCTGTTGGAGTGGATTTCATTGCTCCTATCACTGCCAGACACGCTAGTCTCTGGATGTGATTTAACTTTTGTTTTATAGTGGTTGGTGCCCTTTGTCTTTGGCCACCAAACTATAACTCCGTAGTTTACAATTGGTCTGATAACTGTCCTGTATAGCCAAAAGGTCATCTTAGGGGATAACCCCCAAGACCTCCCGATGGCCCCACGACATTGCCAGAAGATCTTGTAAGCTTTCTTAATTTATTTTCACTGTGGTACTTCCAGTTTGCTGTCAAGTTCAATACCAAGGTATTTCACTCGATTTGACAAACCGAATTGGGTTCCCATGAGTTGGATTCCCATGAGTTTGGGAAATTTTAGTCGTGCTAATTTCCTATTATTCGTGAAAAGAACCATTTCCGTCTTTGCCAGGGTTTGCTGCTAGGGAATGTTCTCTACACGATTTCTCAACTATATATAGGGCGTCTTGCATTAACTCGAAGAGTATTCCCTCGTGTTTACCCGAAAGCAGAATGGTGATATCATCTGCGTGCACAACTCCTTCAAAATCCCAAACCACTGTCGCAAGAACCTTTCCAGCTGAAAGGCGAGCGTTTGCCCTGACGGGTGCGCCTTTCCCCTTTCTTCCCCACTTCATACTTGCTCGTTTAGATTCAGGGGTGCAATGATGGACCCAAGTCTCATCACACGTAACGATACGTTGCAAAAAACCATCACCTTTACGTTGAAAACGTGCTGACAAATCTCCAGACGTTGTCGTTTCTGTTCTTCAGTCAAAAGACGAGGTATCCACCTGGCAGAAATTTTTCGAAACCCCAGCTAGTCTCTAATGATGGATTGAGCACTCCCAAAGCGCATCCCTACCAGAGCTGCAATTTCACCAATAGTTAAACAACGAGCACCTTCCAAAAGGCGTTAAACAGCGTTAATCTTGTTCGCAGTGTTACTGGTCCGAGGACGACGGGCATGGGGTTCGTTTTCAACTTGAGTTCGTCCTTCCAAAAATGTTTTGTGCCATTCATACACTTGAGTTTTCTTCAAACAAGTATCCCCAAACTGTGCCCCTAGCCTACGAAGAATTTCGGCGGGCTTTACACCTTCAACGGCATAAAATTGAATAATAATGCGCTGCGCAACGTGCGGATGAATCTCTTGCTCACTCATTGTATTTACAACTGAGGAACAGCGAGAACGGAATTTGCTTGAACGCAGAAAGTCACGTAATATCCCCACCTAACATGTCTAAGAGTATGCGCAACCTCCTGACTTCCCTCATGGCGACTTGATAGAAATTCCAGTTCATATTTGGTTTACCCTCGTATAATTCATCTTATGTAAGGAAAATGTGACTAATAAATGTAATAAAGCTAATATTCAGGTTCATATTTGATTGACCTTCGTATTTTAAAGCTGTCTACATCATACTAAGACTTTGAGACGAAGGAACGTTTGAAAATATGTCAAGATTAGGAATATGATAAATGTTGCTTTGATATGATGTGAATTCCATACCATCCCCGTCTAATATATCAAATGCGTTCAACTTCGTCGATTCAGTTTGAAACTTTTTAAAATATTGGTGGCCATATGCGGGCTAGATGCTGTCGTAATGAAAAATCGACCTAAGACGAAGGATTTGTTAACACTTGATCCATATAAAAGCGGCGTTCGAGGGTTGAAAACAAATAAATTATCGTCGCGTACACCCCATAGCGTCACCAGGTCGCATAGGGTGGAACATTTGGTCGAAATTCATCTCGACACAGCTAGTTTCCAAATACCGATGAGAAAGTTTAAAAACGATTGGTACGAAAATTTCTATAAACAACTAGATTTTGGATTTGTTTGAAAAAAGACCAAAAGTGGGACATGAGGTCCCTTGCTTTAGTGAAATTTCGCTTTTAAAAAAATTCTAATTATAAGGTGGTTATGACAAATCAAATACTGGAATCTTTCACTTGATTGAAAAGTGAAAGACCGCAACACTATCATTAATAGTAACAGTACACTGGAAAAGTGTCGAAAATGAGACAGCCTGTACACACATGTTATTCTTACTAAACGAAGTTAATCGAAATTGTGACGACTTCTTCTCATGCGAAGCTCCTACCTTGTAAAGGTCTACCATAAAGAATACAAAGTTATATTTTTTTAGGAGTTCGACTAGTCACGTCTAGAGGAAAATCGATCGAAAATCGGGATCCCTGGATCCCGACCACTATTCGGTATCGAAATTTTCGGAATTAAATTTTTCTGATCCCGGGATTTTCGGAATTGACATCACGCTGTACATAGCTTATCTTTTTAATGTAAAATACAAAGTTTTATTCCAAGCAAATATACCATAAATTAACCCAACGAGGTTGCTACGCATGTTTGAAATAAAACATTTTTTTTTATTTAGAACTAAAAAGTTTGGTGACAGAAGTGTTATTTCTCAGATCATATTTGCCTAATTCAAATTAGAATGTTCCTATTAACTTCGTTAAACAGCGTTAATCTTGTTCGCAGTGTTACTGGTCCGAGGACGACGAGCATGGGGTTCGTTTTCAACTTGAGTTCGTCCTTCCAAAAATGTTTTGTGCCATTCATACACTTGAGTTTTCTTCAAACAAGTATCCCCAAACTGTGCCCCTAGTCTACGAAGAATTTCGGCGGACTTTACACCTTCAACGGCATAAAATTGAATAATAATGCGCTGCGCAACGTGCGGATGAATCTCTTGCTCACTCATTGTATTTACAACTGAGGAACGGCGAGAACGGAATTCGCCTGAACGCAGAAAGTCACGTAATATCCCCGCCTAACATGTCTAAGAGTATGCGCAATCTCCTGCCTTCCCTCACGGCGACTTGATAGAAATTCCAGTTCATATTTGGTTTACCCTCGCATAATTCATTTTATGTAAGGAAAACTTTGTTTTCTTTATATTTAATAGAAATGTGAATACTTTTTGGTTTTTTTAGCTACTGTGAGGAGTTACATAAAAGTGATCACTTTATGTTAAAAGGGAATTTTGTTAATTTTCAAAGTTTATTTATTAATTAGCACCATAAAGATTTTTTTCAATTCATGTAAGTTTAAAGATATGTTGAAAAAGAATAATTATAACTAGAGCCCCGAAGTTGTGGCAGTAAAAAAGTTAAGTTTTGGCGCCATAAATGGCAAATAAAATAGGCGAAAATGGCAGTAAAAACGTATAAAAGGGCATTTATAAATTTTTATTGTTATAGGTTTATATGTATATGGAAAAAGACCTTTCTCTCATAGCAGTTTTGTACCAGATTGATGTCACTTTCCCTCCCTCTGGCTTATGCAATCAACTGAAAATAAATATCAACCAGAAATAAGGTTCATCCAGAAATTTTTATTTTTGTATTCCAAAATTCGTTTATTACTCGAGGTTTCAAGTTTTTCCAAAAAATTAGTTTTTTTTAAATTTCAGATATATTTTTTTTGTGGAACGGACTGGTCCTTGGTTATCTTCAAAAATTGAAATACAAATCTTGTCCCCTGGAACCAAAAAAGATTAAAAAACAATATATTCCCGAAATTCGATTTTTTCCCTTAAAATCTGACTTCTCAAAGTTTCGAATTTTTATTTTAAAATTCGTCGTTTTCTGTTCGAAATTTTATCGTTTCTCAAAATTCAGATTTTTCTGAAAATTTCGACTATTTTTTAAATACGATTTTCCCCAGATTTCTTTAAATTTAGCCTTTTTTTTCAAATTTGGTCGATCTTTCGATAAAAAAGTAAAAATCTTTAAAAAATATTTATTTACAGATTTCAGGTTTTGGAAATATATTGCATTTTTACAAAAAATATAACGTGCGAGAAAAATTTCTTTCAAAAAATTTAAACTTTATTCTCAAATTTGGTTTTTTCTTTCCATACTATGTCGAAATGGCATATTTTTCCTCCAAATTCACCTTTTTCTCGAAAGGATTACTTTTGTCTTTTCTTCCAAAATTATAATTCTATTCGCAAAATTCGACTGTTTTCAAATTTCAATTTCTCAAAACGTTATTTCTCTAAGATTCGATCTTTTTCTCGATTATTTCTCCTAAGTCGGCCTTTTTCTGTACGTTTCGATTTTTTTAGAATCTAACTTTCCGGAATATTTTCAGCTAATTCCTTAATTTTTTGCCTTCGAATTTCGACATTTTTCTCGAAATTTAGACTTATTTCATTCGTTTTTCTTTTATTTCAAATGTATTCCTAAACCTTGTCGTCTTTTTTCCTAAAAATTTTGAATTTTACCTTCAAATTCGTCAGTTCTTTTTCAAATTTTCGCCATCTCTCAAGATTTGTTCTTTTTATGAAAATTTCGACTCTTTTCATAATTCTAATTTCTGCAACTTTCGCCTTATTAACCAAAATGTGATTTTTTTTAATTTGTTCGATATTTTGATAAAAAGACCAGTGGCGGCTGGTAACTTTTTGACAGGGGGTGCACAGATGCAAAAATATTAGTAGTTAAGAGTTTAGGTGACTCCAGTGTCATAGCAAGATATTAAATTTAAGAGAAACAAAAGTGACACAAAAGGTGTGATATTTAATAGTATTTTTACTATTAAATTTAATTACCATCTTATAATCTTCATTTCATGAAAACTACATTTGAAAATAAAATATATTTTATTATAAGGTTCTAATTAAACTCTACAAAAACACATAAAAAATATTTTTTAAAACAAAATCCGCTGTACGATCTTTTAAAGAAATAAAGTCTTCATTCCTTTCTCATCAAAATTGTTTAAATCCAAATCTATAGATGAATAATTAGACCCTAGAATAGGTACTGCTATCTCTTTGTGAATAGGGGTACTATTGGCAGTTAGGCCTGTAACCGCACAATTAGCAATCACAATCAGATCAGCCGGGACCTACGCATTTAGCATCATAAACGTAAATAGACAGACACTCCAAACTCTGACTCGTACTCACCATTTGGCAATATCGCACATGCGCGGAGCGGCGTACCCCGGGCTAGCTTTAACGTGGTGTTCTGTAGTTTATTTCTTCGTATCCCGTGAAGACCGTTGATAGGCATCGCACGGCACCCTCGCTAGGTGCATAATTCTACGCGCACCAACTTATTTAAATTTCCTTATATAATAATAATATTTACTAAGTATAACGGAATCAAACGTTGGTGTATTTTATTCCAAGTCATTCACAAGTATTATTAGTCAATTAGTATGTCATTATTTTGTGTTTAAAAATGTGATAAATCCAAGTCTTTTACATTAAACAGAAAAGGATAGATCGCTCATTTCACGAGGAGCGCGCGCTCTTGCGCTCTTTAAGACCAGCCGCCACTGAAAAAGACAAAGATTTGGAGAAAAATATTGATTGGGAGATTTTGAAAGATATTTGGAAGTTCTGTAAAAAGGCAAACATTGCTCTTTTTGAAAAATTCAAATTTATTCTCAAATTTTCTTAAAATCAGACTTTCTCTGAAATATTTCAATTCTATTTTGAAAATTTTTATTCATCAAAGGTCGTCTTTTTCCCAATTTAGAGTTTTTTTAATTACTGGTCTTTTTTTCCAAATTTTGACTTCATTGGCAAAATTCGACTTCTTTGTATTAAAATTTGACTTTTTGTGAAAAATTCTGGATTTCTTTTCAATTTTAGGTATTTTTCTGATAATGTCGAGCTTTTTCTTGAAATGTTGATTTTTTTTTTCGAAATTCTGTTATATTTATTAACATTGGGCTCTTGGAACCTGACTTTTTGGAAATGTTCAGTATTTTTTTGCCTTTTTCGTAAAATTTTGATTTTTATCTCTTTCCAGATTTAGAAACCTCAGTATTTTCTTGAAATTCGTCTTTTCCTTAAAATTTTGAATTTTTCCCTTAAATTTATTTTATCCCAAAATCCCTCTCTTTCTCTATATTTTTCTTATAATGTCGAGCTTTTTCTTGAAATGTTGATTTTTTTTTCGAAATTCTGTTATATTTATTAACATTGGGCTCTTAGAACCTGACTTTTTGGAAATGTTCAGCATTTTTTTGCCTTTTTCGTAAAATTTTGATTTTTATCTCTTTCCAGATTTAGAAACCTCAGTATTTTCTTGAAATTCGTCCCTTCCTTAAAATTTTGAATTTTTCCCTTAAATTTATTTTATCCCAAAATTCCTCTCTTTCTCTATATTTGTCGTTTTCGAAATTGTGATTTTTTTTAGATTTTTCTTTGAAAAATCTAATTTTCTAAAAATGTTCAATTTTTGTCTCAAAATTCGTTGTTTTTATTTTCAAATCTTTTTTCTGAAAACTTCGATTTTTTTTTAATAGAGCTTTCCTTAAATTTCAACTTATTAAAGTTTGTTTTTTTGTCAAAATTTTGCGAACAATTTTTGTTCGAGGATTTTCATATTTTTCAAAAATGAATTTTTCTGAAAAGATAAAAATTGTAAACAATTTTATTCACACTTTTAAATAATTTCTCAAAAAATTTGACAAATGCAAATATTCATTTATTTTGAAATGTTACTTTTCTTCGAAATTTCGACTATTTTTTTCAAAATGCGTCTTTTTTTCGACCTAAATTGATGTTTTTTTTTCATAATTAATTTTAATAATTTTTTTCTGGAAAAGGCGACCCTTTTCCGAAGTTTTGTCTTTTTCTTGGTATTTCGATTTCTCCTCGAAATTCCGTTACATTTTCAATCTTGGGCTTCTTCTGAAGGTTCAAAGTTTTTTCGAATTTGACTTATCAGAAATTTTTACTGATTTCATAAGATTCAAACAGAGACTAAATAGACTGAACCTAACACGGTAAGCAGTGAAGCCAGTTGAAAGCCTGGCGAAAGCCTAGCTCCATCTAGCTCGCAATGCCCTCTTATTATTTGACAGACCTTTGCGAAGATAACATCGGTTTTTTTTTAAAGAAAATGGGCTGTAAATATGGGGAAGTGTATTGTGGATCATTGTTGAAACCTCAGTGAACACATTAGTGAAGGAAAATCAAGAGTTTCATTCTTTGGGTAGGTAAAAATAAAATATATAAATATTCAATTATCGGCGTGCGCCCGTCGCCATTTCACTGCAATCATGACGTGTTTACAGCACCGGCTTAACAATATTGTACACAGGCGTCGCGTATTGAAAGAAAATTATTTTGCTATTAAACCAAGATGTCTTTGAAAATAGTTCTCCTGAACTTTTACCAAAAAGCACTTATAAAAATTATTCTATTGGTCCAAAAGCCCCTAATTCTAAAGTTTCATCTAAATCGTTAGAACCGTTACGCGTCAAGTTTCGTATTTATAAATTTTACTTAATCCGACCATATCAAAGAGTAGTGGAATGCACCTCCCCACTTCCCCGGATTTTAGCTTCAACTGTACACATGAGACAACATTGAAACGTTCAGTCTATTTAGTCTCTGGATTCAAATTTTTAACACAAATTCCATATTTAGTTTTTCCTCAAACTATCTTCTTGTAAAATAAGACTTTTTCCCAAAATTCGCCTTTTTCTAAAAAAAGCGTATTTCTATATATTTTTATTTTATTCTCAAAATTATACTTTTTCAACTTTTCTTCCAAAAATTCGCTCCTCTTCAAAATTTAGCCATTTTCCGTGATGTATGTTTTTTTCTGAAAAGTTTTTAAAATTGACTTTCTAGAAATTTCAAGATTGTGTATCAAGATTGGTATTATCCCCGAAATTTCAGATTGTAATTTCAAAATTCGATGTTTCTGAAATTTCGATTTTTTTCCGAGAAAGAATATTGTCTGAAATTACAACTTCTTTTTCAGAATTAAATTTCTCGTGGAACTTGCAATTTTATTTTCACAAACTTTGACTTTTAGAAATTTTGATATTTTCCGAATTTTTGAGATTTTCCGATTTTTCCGAAATATTAATTTCTTGGTTTCATTTTGATTTTTTATTTTTTTCCCAAAATTGGTTTTCTTCTTGAAAATGTTACCCTTTTTTTTAAATTTCAACTGTATTTTTCAAAAATCGTTTATGTTTCAAATTATTTTCATTAGTATTTAGCTTTTTCTGAAAATTTGCTTAAAATTTGACTTTTGGGAGTTTTAGCTTAGTTTGCATAATTTGTCTTAATTTTCGAAATTTTGACCTGTATTTCCAAATTATGTTTATGGAAATTTGAACTCGAAATTAGATTTTTTTCTCTAAATAACACCTTCTTAAAATTGGTTTACTTTTCCAAAATTATATCTAAATTTTAATATAAAGCTAACAATTCTGCGAAAGACTTCATGTAAATTTCAAGATTGTCAAAATCTGAATAAGGTAAAAATTCTGATTTTTGGAAATTGCTTTATTTTCAAATGCTGCCTTTTTCACAAAATTCGACTTCTGGAAATTTTGAATTTTTGTTTTTAAAATTTCGAATTTTTTTTAAATATTCGGAAAGTTTCGATTTCTATTCCAAAATCGATTTTCTAACTGTTAAGTTATTTTTCGAAATTTCTACCCCCAGTTCATGTAATTAAATAAAAATATAATGCAGTTAAATGTTTACAAATACTCAACCGAAAGGTTCTTTGCAAATTATGTATTTTTTGTTCATCGATCTTTCAAGATAATTAATGCCTCTTCCTGAAGCAAATTCTGCCTACACCGTGCTTAATGGACCAGATATTAAAGACTCATTAATCAAATAAAGATCAGTTATGCGAATTATAATTAATATAAAATTTTAATTGATGCAATTTAAATCTTTTTTTTATGTCTTATATCTAAATATAAGGCACAAAAATGGCAATAACACCCAAAATGGCAATAACACCCAAAATGGCAAAATAACCTTAAAATTGTCAAAAATGGCATCAAATGGCAAATGCCATAACTTCCGGGCTCTAATTATGACATAAACAGTGAAAGATTTTAAAAGTCTGATTGGTTTGATTAGTTAGAAGAGTGAGGAAAATACATTAATTTTTGTCTAAATTTTGATTACGTTGATTGCTGTCTAAATTTTGATTTGTTAATTAAAAAGCTAACTTCTATCAAATTTTCTTCTCTTTTTTATTCGTAACTTTCAATATCGAAATAATCCCGGGATCTCGGGTTTGACCAAACATAATCCCGAAATCCCGGAATTAGAAATAAGAACCGGGATCGAAGTCTCTAGTCACGTCAAACTTTTTCTATGTACGTTGGTAACGCAGGGTCATTATATAAAAAAAAATTCCACTCCACCTAATTGCTTCATAAACCTAGATATTGTATAACACATGACCAATTGCAATCAATAAATAAAATGCAATCAATAAAATTCGATAGTTATGATTTCATTTATTTGTATTTGATTGCTTTACCATTAAGGCCGTACAATTAATAAAGTTATAAGGACAAATACGGTTAAAGTAATCGATTGCGGACTAGCGTTCCAAGGTGAACCTACCTAGACCTTAATTTTTACAATTTACGAATGCGTTTTACCTGCACTTTTAAACATATTTATAAAATTCCAAGAAAAGAATAAACGCGGTTCTGCCTGAAAAACGTAAAAGCAAACTCGGTCTTTGTCTGGGTCTTACAAAACTATTCATCTTTCCTGTTGTATTGGATTTGTCTGGAATGGGTAAGAGAAATGATGTAGGTAATTTTATCAATGCGGAAATGGTGTTACTAGTTACTTAGTTACTATAGGTACTAGAGTTACTTACTATAGTTATTAGAGTTTTTTACTATAGTTACTAGAGTTAGTTACTATAGTTAATTACAAACTCTCAACTGTGAAAGAGTCATCATCAGCATTGTTAGACCTAATCGGGCAAATGTGTATTTACTAGAGTAAATCAAATATGAACCGAAATTTTTATCATGTTGCTATGAGGGCGTCAGGAGTGTGCGCATACTCTTAGACACGTTGGGTGGGGATAACACGTGACTTCCTGCGCTCAAGCGAATTCCGGACTCCGGTCTCGCTGTTCGTCAGTTGTAAATACAATGAGTGAGCAAGAGATTCATCCGCACGTTGCGCAGCGCATTATTATTCAATTTTATGCCGTTGAAGGTGTAAAGCCCGCCGAATTCTTCGTAGACTAGGGGCACAGTTTGGGGATACTTGTTTGAAGAAAACTCAAGTGTATGAATGGCACAAAACATTTTTGGAAGGACGAACTCAAGTTGAAAATGAACCCCATGCCCGTCGTCCTCGGACCAGTGGACTGAGGGCAAGATTAACGCTGTTGTCGTTAATCTTGTGCGTTGTTAAGTAGAGTTTCTGCATAAACGTCGTACGGTTAATGCTGCCTAGTACTGTCAACTATTGGATAAAGCAAAACGTGCATATCGGTGGAAGAGGCGCGAATGTTCGGTCAGAAATGTGATTTTGCTTGACGGCAATGCCCGCCCCTACTCAGCCAATCTGTTACTTCAAAAATTAGAGGAAATGCATTGGACAACACCCTCCTTATAGCCCCGACTTATCACCATGCGATTATCATATGTTTTGAAGCTCTATGTGGTGAACGATTCCATGATGATGCTGCTGGTGGATGATAATCTGAATAATAATGTGTTAAAATCGAACCTAAAAATGTTATATAAGTTTAAGCCGTAATGCCACTTGGGTCCCCTCGATTGCAAAGACGAAACATATGCTGGTATCTCAAAGATGCGATCCATCGAGTTAAATAATTTAAGTTAATTGTCCCCAATGGTCGAATGCGACGCTATTAAGTATCGAATTGTAATATTTAACTAACTCTATTGATGTTTCAACAATACTTATCTCTCGAGGCCGCATTCATTTCTAACGATATCTCCGAGCATCATCAATTTTCAATGTTAAACACCATTAGGAAGCCACCGCTCTACGACACAGGACAGAGTGCTGTCTCGAACACAAAGCTTCCCCCCAAGTGTATTTTAAACCCGAGATAATATCGCTTCGTTGGGGTTACTTTTTTACGGAAGTGAAGTTATTAAAATCCGCCTGTCAAAGACGAGAATGTATCAACAAGACGATATTGTGTTTGCTCGTTAAATGGAAATGGTTCGGGGGTTGATTGATGAAATATTTTCTCTATTTCTGTCGCCGGATTAGCCCAAGAACATCACATTATCAACCTTAATAGAATCCTTGTCAGTTTTTTAAACAATGTTTATCTAACTTAGGAACTTGACGTCTTTTTAATTCCACAGATATTTTCATGGCCAGATCAGCGGCTCCCATACGTATTTTCATGTTAAAACGTTGGTTCGGTTTTGTTTTTAAAGAAAATCTCACGCCCGAATTTGTGCTGAGGGCTTACCAATGGCTGATTGATAAAGCGAAGTAGAAAACGCATTTGATGCTCTAATATTAGCGTTTTAAAAGAACTGGTTGTATTACCGATGTATGTATATAATTATATTCGACGTATTCCCGAAGTTAAGAGGAATGACCGCATAGTTTTAAGACTATCGCCTTTTTGTTTTGTTTAGACTAGAACCTGATGGAGTGCATCTAACGCAACCTCTAGATTCTTAGCGTATTTCAAATTAATATAATCCTAGTTCGTAGGTTAACTTTAGTCAGTTCTTATTAGTAATAACTAGAGAGTTCACCCTTTATGCGAGCTCAACCAAATTTAAGTGTTGTGTTCAATAAAGAAAATTTTTAAAAAGCTATTTTCAAATAGTTTGTACTTAATTATATATGTAGTGTAACAAAATGTGTATTAGTGATTGTGTAGTGTAAGGAACTCTCTAGAAACATTTGATAATGGGAAGCGACCGCAAGAATGAATCATACGGCAGATAAGCGCTCCAGACGTTTCCGCAAGCGATAATCTTATCTGTACGGAGATCCGTTCTAGAAAACTGGAACAATATAAATACGTGGTCGTCTTTCCCTCAGTTAGTCAGAGAATCAGATAGTTAAATGAATCATAATCGTAGTGGTCCGAAATAAGTTTCAAATAAAGTGTTTACAATTCACCAAGTTTTAATTTCAAAACGATAACACGCAACAGTATTAACAATCCCCAATCCTGACTTGTAGGTATATAAATACGAAACTGTTTATCTGTTTGTCGGTTTATCGCGGCACGACTACCGAAGTGATTTTGACGTAAATTGATATAGACGTACCTTGGTAGACGGGATTGTTTATAGGACAGACTTTATAGCGTAAAAATGTTCCAGGTACTCCCAAGCTAGTATTACATCCAGAAAGAGTAAATAAACTATCTCCATTTTCTATCTGATCTGATAGCGACGACAGCGTCATCTAACAATAAGCCCCAATCTTACACGTAGGATTCTTTGAACAAAATAGTCGACAGCGTCATCTAACGCAATAAAGTGCAACTGTTCTACCCTGGAATTCGCAGCTAAATGACATGATCCCACAACGAATTTGAACAAAACATCATTCTGCAACCTACACGAACTCTCTAGCAAATTAAGTCTATTTTATTACATTTATCCAACTAATTTTATAAATGGGACTGGGTTTGATCGACATCACCATCGATCTCTAAATACAGCTGCTAGTTATTAATTTAAACCAGAAGCGGAGTTTTTTATTTGATTTCTTGTGAAGTCTGTATCTATTACTTCAGCATTGTTTAATCTGATGACGAGTAAAGTTTCCAAATTTTACAAGTAAATATTATGTATGACGAAGTGCGATTTACCCTAGAAATTAGTTTGCTTAATAAACTTGTCAAGATAAAATTGGTTAGTCAAGCTTAACAAGTTTCAAGTGCTTTTAATTAAGATAAAACTAATCTCCTTTTGAACATAATATACTTTCATATCAAATTACGTTAAGGTAAATTTTTAAAATTTGTCGAAAAGCTTATCTAATCGGGGACAATACGTGTGTAGAATTAGTAATTCACAACTTTTATGTAAACAAGCAAATAGTGAATGGTATTTCACACATCAATAAAAAAAATAACATTTTGTGAGATTAAGTCTTTTAATAAAAGCATAGTTGAGATTTTTTTAATCCATCTTGTTATTCTCTTGAAAATAAAAGTTATATTCATGGGATTAGGTCATACATTAGTTGTTTCGATGATTCAAGACAATAAGAACTATTTGGCATTGTTTTCGATGTTCACTTCCTTGTTAACACTTAACATTTATTTGGATATAAATTTCTGCAGCATCAAAAATGAGTGCCCTATTCAGAAGTGAAGCCAGTCGTGGGGACGACCGTCCCAAATGAAAACATAAAACTAGAAGTTAATAGTGTCTTTTTTTAAATTCCAAACTGTAGCATCAACAAATTAAAATTTCATAATCTGTAAATTAAAATAATTAATATTAATCTATTTTCACATATGTCGGCACTCCGAGCAACCATATGTATGTTCTTATACGGTTGATTTATTTTTCAAAATATATGATGAGCGTCACAAGCCTAATACAAATGATAGATACAACTTAATTGAAAAAAAAAAATCTTGCCGGCGTCGGGGCTTGAATCCGGATCAATTATGTCTCACATTGCTCACTGGCCATGGGAACTTTTAAAGGACACCTCGTTAAACTCAAGCAGAAAGCGACCGATGTCGACTGTGTAGGACTGAAAAGGAAACCAGTTTACACATTGTATGTGGTTGTGCAAACTTTGCCAGATATAGATATAATCTGAGTGGCGAAGAAACTCGACTGAGACTCGAAAAAACTTGTGGAAATTACAATTTGAAATCTAGGCGACAAGGCTGTATAAAGGTGTAAAATTTTGAAAACAAGATTCGCAAACTCGAATTGTTAAGAAGAAAAAAAAGGATAAACCAGTTTATGTTTTCGTAGTTATTATTTACCGTAAGGAAATTGAAAATACCCAATTAAATTAGTATTGGGTCACTAATATCACCCAAATCTCCATTTTCACTGGATCACCCAGTAATACTTATCTCTCGAGGCCGCATTCATTTCTAACGATATCTCCGAGCATCATCAATTTTCAATGTTAAACACCATTAGGAAGCCACCGCTCTACGACACAGGACAGAGTGCTGTCTCGAACACAAAGCTTCCCCCCAAGTGTATTTTAAACCCGAGATAATATCGCTTCGTTGGGGTTACTTTTTTACGGAAGTGAAGTTATTAAAATCCGCCTGTCAAAGACGAGAATGTATCAACAAGACGATATTGTGTTTGCTCGCTGAGTGGCGAAGAAACTCGACTGAGACTCGAAAAAACTTGTGGAAATTACAATTTGAAATCTAGGCGACAAGGCTGTATAAAGGTGTAAAATTTTGAAAACAAGATTCGCAAACTCGAATTGTTAAGAAGAAAAAAAAGGATAAACCAGTTTATGTTTTCGTAGTTATTATTTACCGTAAGGAAATTGAAAATACCCAATTAAATTAGTATTGGGTCACTAATATCACCCAAATCTCCATTTTCACTGGATCACCCAGTAATTTTTAAGGGAATACTTACCGGGTTCAAACAGCTGTCAGTTGAGTGTGGATAATAACCAGTAGATGTTTCGTTTTTACAGGTTCAATAGTCGACATTACTCATATTCATGAGAATAATTGGACTGTTTCGTAATTTCAACCGACATACGATCCATCATAGAAATAGGCCACAGTCAAGATATTGCATATTCTCCGAGTTCTAATGTATTTGTGTTTATTTTTAGTTGTTTAATTAAAATATTATCCGCAAACGAATCCTTGAAAGCTCTAACGCTAAATTCTAACCGTGTACATATTTCCAAGTAAGTATTCGACTAGAAGTTATAATTACACACCACTTTGTCTATTTTTAATGGAAGCAACGATGTACCGACCTTTCAGATGACATTGGTTTAACATTAAGGCGGATTTGCATGAAAAACACGCAAAAAAACAAAATGAAAATGCTCGAATATCACTTTTTTTTTTCATTTCTGCGATTAAATATTAATTGATAAAAGTAGCTCAGTTACTTTATCACTGACACTAATATAATAGAATTCACCTCAAGAGAATGAAATAATGAAGAACGTTAATGTGAAATCACGAATTTTGCAGAATATTTTGAAAACAATTGGATGCATATAATTACGTCGAATATGTATATGTTTTAAGTATTCTAATGCACAGACCAATAGGTTTGAACATTTATTAGATTCAAAGTTTGGAAACCAAATATCGGTTTCGATCTTGTTAGATCTCGTCAGTTTGGTATATCCAACTCGAATGCTAACAAATGTTCCGACAAGTAAGTACTAAAGAATTCACAGACGTCAAGCGTGTGACTCTTAGTACTACCACCTATTGGTCCATAGAGAAACTATGGCCATCGCCAACAATGCTGTATGCAAGTAGAATGCAACCTAGACTACAAATTAATGCAGCCCTCCATGCGGCGTGTATAGTGAACCATAGGTAGCTAGACTACAAATTAATGCAGCCCTCCATGCGGCGTGTATAGTGAACCATAGGTAGCTAGACTACAAATTAATGCAGCCCTCCATGCGGCGTGTATAGTGAACCATAGGTAGCTGAACTACTAACAGTTGAAACACTGCAACCTAGCGAAGAGGTTGCTCTCTAGGAAAAAGTTCCCAGAAGACAAGGGTCCTAATGCACAGACCAATGGGTTTGAACATTTATTAGATTTAAAGTTTGGAAACCAAATATCGGTTTCGATCTTGTTAGATCTCGTCAGTTTGGTATATCCAACTCGAATGCTAACAAATGTTCCGACAAGTAAGTACTAAAGAATTCACAGACGTTAAGCGTGTGACTCTTAGTACTGCCACCTATTGGTCCATAGAGAAACTATGGCCATCGCCAACAATGTCGTATGCAAGTAGAATGCAAGCAGAATTAGTACTTACTTGTCGAAAGATGCGTATGTTTAAAGTAGCTAATAATCAAGAGATATTTTACGACATCCATTTCGAGTTTTGTGAATTTATGCGGGAAACGGGTGGTAACAAAGGAAAATTTTTAAACCACGCATGTTGACTAATCATTTTTTGTAATCATAGATGCCACAACACAATAGTTCAAAAAATAGGCACTAGAATATTCATATAAGTACATTGTATCTAGGGCTGTCAACATTATCTCAAATTGGAATACAAATCTTGTCCCCTGAAACCAAGAAAGATTAAAAAACACAACAACGCGTTTCGGTAGCCCAGCTATCACCTTCAGTTTCGATATCCAAGCTATCATTTTCAAATACTCTCTGGTTTCAGGGGACAAGATTTGTATTTCAAATTTTGAAGATAACCAAAGACCAGTCCGTTCCACCAAAAAAAATGTTCTCAGACAATTCCTTAACAAATGAAAATAAATTGTCTCCGTGGTGTAATTGTAAGTTGACTGGAAACGAAAAAACAACAACAAACGAAAAAATGATAAGGTTGTTAACCTGCGAAGTTGTCTCTTAGGATATTAAGATAGTTTGTTGCGAGCTAGGAGCGCCCTGTTAGGCGGAGTTATGGGTTGATTTCCTCTTCTTTGAAAAACTGACTTTTTTTGACTTACTGACTTTATAAATCCTTCCTTGCGGTTGAAATTCATAACTGTAGATTTATATGAAACACAAAAATAGAAATCTTGAATAAATCATGAATTTTCTAAATTCTGAACAACACTTACTCCATCTTTTAAATTCCAGTTAGTATATACTAATATACTGTAGTGTTGTATTGCACTATTGTGCATGTATACTGACCGTTTGGGTGACACTGACTTTGGAGTATGGATTGGGACTCACCTGAAACAAGGGAAAAATTACGAAATTATAAAAATAATTTGGCTCTCAAGCCCAAGTGTTATAGTTTCATCGACATCGATGTTTACGTTTGCGTTTAATGTTATATGCTTTCTTTTTTTTTCTCTTTTTTTTTTCACCTCATTACGGATCGAGCCTCAAGAGCGCGAAATTAAATTATCTAAATTAAATTACAAGTCACGCAAGTTAACTCAACAGCTCAATTTATTTATCTCGAGAAGAGGTAGTAACAAAAAAAAAGGGAACAACAAATTAATCCCCTTGGCGTTTATCATCTTACAGCACGCATATCCGTAAAATAAATAACGACGTTGCCTTGGTTTGTTCAAACATGGCAAGACATATACTTTTTAATTCATTAGCAACCTCTGTCATGAATAACAATTTCATTGTAGGTTCACTACGAGGTTTCATCAATTATCTTAAAACATAAGGATCCCAAACGTAATTATACAGATCAGGAAAGTCAAACACTGTCCATAGGGAGAATGTTAATGAGAGTTTTAACATTGAGAGCTAATAGTGGGATAGATAGGCGGCGCCTTGTATTCTCCTACACCGGTGTAAACAATTCAACGCGGAGCGCAGCAATCAGTGCTGGTGGAGATTTCAGTAGTACGTCATAGCTTCTAACGGGTTTTGTTACGGGATTACTACTGGCAGGCAACAATTTTATTAAAATTTGCGTACCACATGCTGTTTGTTCTTTTAGTCCGTTGATTTAATCAACCTCTGAGGCAAAATAAAACTGATATTCTTTGATAACCAAAATAAATAACCAAGATTTCTTAAACAAAATAAATAATAATGACGAATATAACAAAATAATTCTTTAAACATTACAATATAAGGAGTTCAAATAGGTCGCCAGACTGCACTAAACAATATTCCAGTTTGTTGTAAAACTTTCGACGAGTTTTTTCTAACATCTAAACTGGGAGATACGAGCATGCTGCGTCAAAGTGGGGCCGTAGAAAACTATGGAAGGGACAATTCTTAGCATTTTACATGGACAATGAAAATTTTTCCTTATCTGTATACACGGACGATTCGAAAATAAATACAGGGATTGGAACAGGAATCTTTTTTTAAAATCTTTCTTGGTTTCAGGGGATAAGATTTGTATTTCAATTTTTGAAGATAACCAAGGACTAGTTCGTTCCACGAAAAAACGAATCTCTTCGGAACATCTGAACTTAAATGTGTAGCAGATACCAATAATGCGGTAGGTGAAGTTAATGAATAGAGTTAAGAGTAGTGGTGGTAATGGCTCCGTGGTTAGGAAGTCTGTCTGTAACGTGAAGGTCCAGGGTTCGATTCCCGGTCGCCGATGACATATTTTTTATACTATGGTAAATGTAAGTGTTAAATTAGACAAATCAACAATCTTCCAAGCGGGAATTTTATGTAATACCGCGCAAATGACACAACTGAGCATTACAGGAAAATATATCCAGATACAGATAAAGGCGGACACCTAGGTGGTCCTTAAAGCTCTGAGAATGTGAGAAACTAAGTGCTGATATGGAACTGCCACCTAGCGCCTATCACATGAAAATGCAGTTAATTAAATGGATCAAAGGACAGTAGAAAAGAGGGAAACGAACGTACTGACAAACTCGTGAGGGGGCGTTCGGGGAAACCATTATTTCGCCAACGATCACACATATCGTCGTTGGCGAAATAATCCCTCAGTCGAGACTCTGACCATATTTGTAGATGCACGAAATTCTTGTAAACAGGTTATTGACGAGACAAAAGGTAATTTCGATCCTAAAATGCGCCAGAGGCTTATCAACTGTCCGAACGGTTCCAGATCCTTTTGGGGATTTGCAAAGTCCATCGGAAAAAACTTTACATCTTCAAACTTTTCACCTTTACTCGATGAAAATAGCAATATTGCTCCACCTCCAAGGAAAAGGCTGACATGTTAGCCTTAATGTTCCAAAAGTTCTGCGACTGAAAGTTCCAATCTTGATTTTCGAAACGTAGAACTTCCTATTCTTCCTAAGGTTGGCACAACGATGCCTGAAGTTGTTTTCAGACAACGCACAATCAGGAAGATTCTCTTTGAGCTGGCGACACCTCGAAAGCTTCTGGCCTTGATGGTATTCCCGCTATTGTTCTTAAGAAGTGCCCCCTGCGTTGACTCCTGTCCTAAGCAAATCGTTCACGCTCTCTTACGACAAAGGTGTATTCCCTAACATCTGGAAATCTGCTAGAGTGCAGCCTGTCCCTAAAAAGGGTAAAAGGAATCTGGCTAACAACTATCGCTCTATATCTTTGTTATCCGTTATATCTAAAGTGATGGAAAAGGTAATCAACATCGAAATTCTCAAATATCTGGAGGAAAATAGAATCATCTCCGACAGGCAATACGATTTTAGACAACAATCTTCCACTGGCGATCGAGTGGCATATGTTACTCATGTATGTATCTCAGCTATGGAAAAACATGGTGAGGTTAGAATTGTGGCATTGGATATCTCAAAGGCTTTCGACAGAGTCAGGCACCGATCTCTTCTCGCCAAATTAACATCTTATGGTCTTCCTCCTGGACTCTGTCATTTGATATCCAATTTTCTGGATGATAGATCTCTTCAGATCGTCGTCGATGGCATCTCATCCGAGACATTTGCGATTAACGCAGGGGTGCTCAGAGGTCTGTTCTGTCTCCTACTCTATTTCTGTTACACATAAACAATATCTTAGCTTCAACTTCCAATCCTATATACAGCTACGCAGATGATAGTAACCTTGTTGCATATTTTTTCTCCGACAAACCATTATCTATCGCTGCTTCAGATCGACTAAGGGAACAGCAGATTCAGACGATTAATCGGAATCTCGAGATTATTTTGAAATGGGGTAAGAACAATTTGGTAGACTTCAACGTTTCAAAAACTAAGGCCGTGGTTTTCTCTAAGAAAACATCAAGGGATAATGCAACAAACATACATACTAATGGAAAGTAAAATCCTTCCGATGGGATCTAATCTATCTATCCTAAGCGTGAATGCGAGCACTAACTTCTCTTGGGACGATCATGTGCGCGCCATTGCCAAATCCTCCTCTCAGAAGCTAGGCTTTCTTTTTAGAGCTAAAAAGTACTTCACATCTCATCAGCTATTAACACTATACAAAGCTCAAGTTAGGCCAACACTAGCCAATACTGTTCTCATGTTTGGAGTTCAGCCCCAAAACACACTTTAGCTTTCTTGGATTCAATTCAAAGAGGAGCGATTTGCCTAATTGATGACGAAAGCCTAACCGATTCTCTCGAAACACTAGAGCACAGGCGTATGGTTGGTGAAAAAAAAACCAGAACCAACCGATCCCCTGGCTAGGTCAACCCTAACCCTACCTTTTTTTTAATCCACTCGCAACGGGGCAACCCGATTATGCCTTCAAAGCACTGCGAGTAGGATGCGGAAACAAGGGTAGATGGCGGCGAACCGCCTTCTTAAACAAGGATAGGTTGTAATTTTTGGGAAAAAATCCTTTCGGTAACGCGTTCTATTATATCTTGGAAGTTCTATAGAAAAAAAGAGTCTCCGTAGACAGAAGTCCTCATTGCATCAAGTTGGACCGCACAGGAATTTGCTGTTTCCGACTATCTTGTATGCTTCAAGAATCTTGCTCTTGGGGGGATCAATCCTATTAGTTCTACCTAAAGAAGAAATTTATCAAATTCCAAACCCAATAGGCGTCAATAATGAACAGACAGACTCACGCACTCATTGAAATGCCGTGCAGAGAAAGGGCAAAACTATGCCTACAACTTTCAAGAGATAGCCTCAGGAAATTTGCAAGGATTTGCTCAGGTCCTTGTCGATTAAATAAACATCTTCACAGAATGGGAATTATAAACTTTTCGAGCTATAGGGGGTGTTTAGAGGGCCGAGCACGTAATGTGTCACTGCCTGGCCGAGGCACTCGAGATCTTAAACGTCTCGGTCTGGTACTAGCATCAAGAGGGTCCACCCTGGAGGATTCTGGCCTAGTATGACCAGTTTGACAGAGACGCATTCAAGGAACGTTCTCCAATTTCTCAACAAGATTAGGTGGTTGAACCAACCACCAAGAACGCCTCAATCATGGACTCAACCACCAAGAACGCCTCAATCATGGACTCGAAAAGGGTAGCCTTAGTGCTGGCCAAATGTTTTTAGGAAACCCTCCACAAATCCAGAAAACAACTTAAGTTAAATTTGAACTTAAATTCGTCTCTAGAATGCTTCCTTACTGACGCGTCGACTGACGCGTCGACTGACGCGTCGACTGACGAAGTCTTCTTGGATTGGGGATCAAAATTTGACTTCAGTGCCTCAAGTTTTTTGTTTTTTCAAGGGATGCCATGGGCCATGGACGGTAAAATCCTCCCTATGATATCTAAGATCCTTGGATGCAAGCTCCAATTCTTCCTCTCAAAGAAGAGTTTTCTTTTTTGAGCTAAGAAATACTTCATATCATCACCATCAATTAATCGCATTCTATAAAGCCTACCGTGGAGTGTGTAGCTTAATTCCAAATTCCACATTGGCTTCTTTGGCTTCTAATCAAAGAGAATTTAAATCTAAATCAAGCACCACCCATTCATCAAGAAATCTTCGAAACTATTTACTTACAAACATATGTACTTACAAAAATATTTACTTACAAATCTACTTACTTATAAACTTGAAAATTTGACAAATAGGTTCCTTATACGACACAGACATCCTCTAGATTTTTTGAAATTCAACTCCTAGAAGGGGTGAGAATAACTATGATATTTTACATGTGATGAATCAATATCATGTTGTATCTTCCAAATAAAGGCAACAAGCTGAATTGAAAAAAAAACTGTTTTACTTAATCTGTATAATTTGCAAAATCTATGAAATGGAAAACGACGATTTAAGACATAAGAACCATGATATTGATTCTGAGTGGACTTTCATAAAAAAGTAATCACCTAATTGTGAATGCTAATGTCATTTAAGAGTTTAATTAGTAAATCTCCTTGATCTTAAATGATCTTTTGATGATTATAACTTAATTGATGTTACATCAATTCAAGTGGCGATTGATAATTCGATTTTTTTCTGCTTCCTACATTAGCCACGTAACTCGCTCGTCAACGCGGTCATACCTAAAAATAATCGACTTTCAACCGCTATGGATTCCTCTGGATAGAGGCGCGCGAAGAAGGGAGAGTCTGGAATCGGCCGGCAACAACAAATAACCGAACCCCGATCGATACGAAAGACAGTTCTCGTTCCGGTCTGAATAAAAAGCCGTGGCGAATCTGGAAAAAGCTTCCCAGCAGCAAGTTCGCACAACAACAACAAGGCGAAGGACTCGGTGGCACCACATCCTATTCAATCGATTTCGGTGACCTCGCAACGCGTTTGTGTGCGTCCGATCTCGCACACCCTGTCGATGACATCATCTCCAGACTGGATGCTCCAGTTTACTTCGACCGTAAACTTCACCAATTAATAAGCCACAACCATCATCTGTTTAAGTGAATTAGATCGTGGTCGCGCCTTTGAAAAGCGAAATGATTTACGAATACCAAATTCGAGAACGTTTTTAGTCCATTAGGTTTATTGATATTGATTGATAGCGTGGCAGTTAAAACTGCCAACGGTTCGGCTTTCCTATTGCATAACGCGCATCGGTCACTTACACTAAAAATACGCAATTTCGATGTGTGGATTAATTTATTTGGAAAGCGCTGTCTGCATTAGCAGGCCCAAGGTTATTTGGCAATAACCCAAACACAATGCACGAATATGAAAGTTCCACTTTTCCGGCCGAGGCGCGTGGCCTCTCATTCGAACTCGATTTGATATGGAAAAGCCAAGAAATTTTGTTGACGCACTACCCCCAAGTGGACACGTTCGCTGACGATGTTAGAATTAGAAGAATCGAAATATTTTCAAAATCGTTATATTTTCAAAATCGTTATTACCATTTTATTTGGGGAAATCTCCCCATGGAAGTAGTTGCGTTGTGGAAAATCGGACGACGGGCGACTAAATTCGATCGGGCAGGAAACAGCGGGCCGTAAAATTTAATGGGCATAAGCTCCGCCGAGATATGTTTACACCTGGTTAAACATTTAAATTACAGAATAAAACGCTCGCTTTGTATGACGCCAGATAGTACCAGCTCGGCCCTAAAGTCCGTGGACAAACCAACCCATCAGATAAAAATGATTTAAGCACTTTGTCTGTGTACGGTTAAAATAATGACATGGTGCGTAACTCGTAGTTTGAATGAATTATTAATAGTACCGTAAAAACGGACTATGCATTTGGTACTGCCCACATTGTCAGTAGTGGGAACTGTAATTCGATGGACCATAGAGTGCTGCAATTAATATTCCCAAAATAAAAGTGGTTTATTTTTTTTTGGGGTTACATCGGTCGACGATGTGGTGGAGGATCATCTGTCAAATATCGTCGAGTTGGAAGTTTTGTTTACATTCAATATTTTAATACCTACACAGTGATTTTGCAATTAAATGATTAAGATAACAATCAAACTAAAACACAATTTAAATAATGCACAGTATACACAGATTGAACTTTCCACGAGGTCACTGTGTATACGATATATGAGGATTAGAATTAAAAGCGTTAACCTGTGGTAACTCAGAAGTAGCGAGCTGGTCTCTCCCGTGGTAGGTCCCGGGTTCAATCCCCGGTTGCCGTTCACATATTTTTAATTCTACCACACGTCATATCACACATCATACTGACAGCTACACACTAGCGTGACATTAGCATATTGAAATACAAATCTTGTCCCCTGAAACCAAAAAAGATTAAAAAACAACTAAGGCGTTTCGATAGCCAAACTATCATCTTCAGAGAGATATTATTCTTGGTTTCAGGGCACAGATTTGTATTTCAATTTTTAAAGATAACCAAGGACCAAAAGTAGCATATTGCTGAAACGGAACCTTAAAATTTTCCGCTAGAAAAAGTTATCATTTCAAAAACCGAACTTCAATCCCTGTGGGACAAAACTTGTTCTGGGACAGCATCAGAAAGGGAGAAATAAGAGAGGACAAATAGAATGTAGGTGCACCTAACCGATCGGTTAATTACAAATCAAGAGAAATCGGATAATGGTTATGTTTAAGTAAATCATAGGAATTAACTAGATTACCTCCGCCGTTAAATACCGTGGAATGCGATATTAATAATTATAAATATTAAATGTCCTACGTGACTCACTTAATAGCAATGAGATGATCGTATTCGTTCGACTGTACTTTTCGGAATTCGATTACTTAACATTAATTAAATCCAATTTATTATGTTGGCAACGGTTCAATTATGATAATGCCGTCGAATGAACGAATAGACGTCTCCCGAACGGCGGTTTAACAATAAACACACTTAAAATATTTGTTCTGGGGAAGCGCCCCCACTTGCCATGTAGCTAAAGAAACATTAACATCCCCAACATGCTATAAATTCAACCGTCGCGAGCTTCACGAGGAAGTAAAGTGCATTACACTCGGCTTTCAAGCTGAAATAGATGATACGTCTTGGCCCAAATCTTACACAACTGAAAAAAAAATATTAATTCCAGTTTGTTTCCACTTTTGTGTATCAGTATCTCTCTGAAGATGATAGCTTGGCTATCGAAACGCCTTGGAACAACCTTTGTTGTGTTTTTTAATCTTTCTTGGTTTCAGGGGTCAAGCTGATACACTTTTGTGTGTCAGTATCTCTCTGAAGATGATAGCTTGGCTATCGAAACGCGTTAGAGCAACCTTTGTTGTGTTTTTTAATCTTTCTTGGTTTCAGGGGTCAAGCTGATACACTTTTGTGTACCAGTATCTCTCTGAAGATGATAGTTTGGCTATCCAAACGCGTTAGAGCAACCTTTGTTGTGTTTTTTAATCTTTCTTGGTTTCAGGGGACAAGGTTTGAATTTTAATTTGTGTTAAATATTTGAGTTTAGGTCGCTGGACAGTCACAAAGAAAAAAAAACTCGATAGGAAACATTTTTCTTTAAAATTCAAGAATTTTTCAAAATGATCTGTTTGGGGAAAGATGCCACGTAAATAGAATAGAAAATAACCTAGAATAATGCAACTCGTTAGTGGATCCTAGGTATCTGAGGAATAGTTGACCCAGTGACGTTTAGCAGAAGCGGTCAGTCGTCGGGGAAGCCCAGAGACTTTATTCTAATGCATACACCATTTAAACGTTTATCAGATTTTGTACACTGGACAATTAAACATTTTTTAATTTCTCTAAATTATTTTTTTCTTTCGTCGTCGCTTTAGTGATGAACTGTTCTATTAAACAAAATCTTGAGCTAGCGCGCTTTTAAAAAAGTTTGTCATCAGTTCTCTAAAACTGTAACTAGAAGACCAATCATAATTTTTTGGTATTTTTATTTAAGGGTTATGCTTCTTAATTGAGTACTATTGTCTTAGGATTATAAACATTATTTTATGTGTTAGGGTGCGTTTGCACTAGACACTTCATTGCGTACATTTCTCTCTGACTTAAAATGCATTTCCTCTCTGACATAAGTGTGAACCAGAGACTAAATAGACTGAACCTAACACGGTAAGCAGTGAAGCCACTTGAAAGCCTGGCGAAAGCCTAGCTCCATCTAGCTCGCAATGCCCTCTTATTATTTGACAGACCTTTGCGAAGATAACATCGGTTTTTTTATAAGAAAATGGGCTGTAAATATGGGGAAGTGTATTGTGGATCATTGTTGAAACCTCAGTGAACACATTAGTGAAGGAAAATCAAGAGTTTCATTCTTTGGGTAGGTAAAAATAAAATATATAAATATTCAATTATCGGCGTGCGCGCGTCGCCATTTAACTGCAATCATGACGTGTTTACAGCACCGGCTTAACAATATTGTCCACAGGCGTCGCGTATTGAAAGAAAATTATTTTACTATTAAACCAAGATGTCTTTGAAAATAGTTCTCCTGAACTTTTACCAAAAAGCACTTATAAAAATTATCCTATTGGTCCAAAAGCCCCTAATTCTAAGGTTTCATCTAAATCGTTAGAACCGTTACGCGGCAAGTTTCGTATTTATAAATTTTACTTAATCCGACCATATCAAAGAGTAGTGGAATGCACCTCCCCACTTCCCCGGATTTTAGCTTCAACCGTACGCATGAGACAACATTGAAACGTTCAGTCTATTTAGTCTCTGGTGTGAACTATCCTGAGAGTAACTATCCCCTCCCAACTGTGTAGATAAGTCTCAGATAACTTCTCTCAGCATAGGTGACACTTGTGTCAAAGAGTACGCAGTAAACTGTCTAATCTAAACGCACCCTTATGTGGCTTAGCTCTATTTACTACAATAAATAATAACATTTGGGTTATGTCCTCTTACAAATTTAGTGCTACAAGAACTTGTAAAAGGTTTTGGACTAAGATACTTTTAGAAATCAAATTTTATGCTTCTTAGTATTTGTTGACACTCTTAACTCAATTTTACACTTTTTATTCACCACCAAAGCGACGATATTTAGACACTTTAACATTTTATTAAACATTTGTTAGCATTCGAGTTGGATATACCAAACTGACGAGATCTAACAAGATCGAAACCGGTCTTTGCTTTCCAAACTTCGAATCTAATAAATGTTCAAATCTATTGGTCTCTGCATTAGAAACTAGCTTTAGCAAACTACCATTACTTTAAAGGGTTCCTAGTTGCGCAGATACATTTCGATAAAATTTGACGTTACTTTGCTAGATTTTCTATTTGGTCATTTGCATGAAATTGAATTTTCACATTAAATAGAATACGATACCAACTGGCATAAATTTCGAATAAATCGCGGCGACATTTACCAGTAAATATTCAATTTCTTCAATTTTTATCGACATCGTAGGCTCAAGTATTTTCCTAAATCGAAACGTGGGCGAACTTCTTGATGACGGACATGCCCCCATTTAAACTAATCGCCGTCCTAAAGATGCTTAAAACGCCTCACAAAACCCACGAAAATTCAAGATGAAAAGGCGAATTTCAGATGCGTACCATCCAAAAGTGGCAGCATATATATATATATATATATATATAGGGTCATATCCTTACTAATGTACAGGCTGATTCAGTCATAATAGCATTATGAGAGAAGATTGAGGGAAGAAAAATAAGTATATTACGAATACGTGATTAAAAAAACTTTTCACGCAGAAAAAAATATTTTAAAATCATAATTTAAACCCCTTTTTGAGCTGCCACTGACTCCAAAGCTTCAAGGCCCAGATAAATAGAAAGAAAAAGAATTTACGGCTACGCAATTGGGACTCGGACGAAACAAATAAACAAAGCATTGCTAGGTTATGTCTAAATGAAACCAAGAAGAAGAAGAAATTTTAACCTAATTTGTAAATTTCAGCTCTTTCACAATTTTGACTTATTTTCCAATTTTTCTTTACAGCTACACAGTTGGGACGAAACAAATAAACAAAACATTGCTAGGTTATGTCTAAATGAAGCCAAGAAAAAAGAAGAAATTCTAACCTAATTTGTAAATTTCAGCTCTTTCACAATTTTGACTTATTTTCCAATTTTTTGAAAATTTTAACTTCTTCTTTTTTTAATTCTTCATGGTGGACTTTTATTGGTCGCAAACATTATGTTTAATCACTTAATTTAATTGTTTTTTTAAGTCTGATTCTGTTGAAATATTGCTTTAATGAAAACCACTTTTTTAATTTGCACTTTTGTTCAAATATTTGATTATTTCTTGAAGTTTTGACATTTTTTAAAATGTTCTCGACTTTTGTTCAAAAGTTTCGACTTTTATGCAGCAAATGGGTTTTTTATTTAAAAATTTGAAAAACTCGACTTTTTTTGAAAATTTTCGCTTTTTCAAAATTGGATTTTTCTCCCAATTTCAATTTTTTTAAATTTTCGAACTTTTTCTGAAATGTTTACTTTTTTGAAAATGTTAACTTTTGTCATCAAATTTTGGCTCTTTTTTGAGATGTAATTTTTTCCAGAAGTCAAACTTTTTTTGAAATTTCACATTTTTGACCATATTTTTAAATATTTTAATCTTTTTTTAAACATCCCATCTTATTAAAAGTTTGTGCAACGTTTTTTAAAGACTTTTTTGTAAGCCTGAGTGTTTTTACATTAGATTTTTATACAACATTTCCATTCTAAATTCGACTTTTAAAATTTCAACTTTTCCTCATTTTAACTTTCTAAAAGTGACGATTTTTTTTTAATCTGACTTTCGATTTTTATTGAAAATTTTGACTTTTTTAAACATTTCGACTTTGTATTTTGAAAATTTCGAATTTCCATTTTTTTTTAATTTCTACTTTTTCCAAATTTTAACTTTGGGGCAACGGACGGGTCCTTGGTTATCTTCAAAAATTGAAATACAAATCTTGACCCCTGAAACCAAGAAAGAAGAAGAATAAAAAAGAAGAAGAAAAAAGAAGAAGAAAGAAGAAGAAGAAAGAAGAAGAAGAAAGAATCAGAAGAAAGAAGAAGAAGAAAAAAGAAGAAATTTAAACTTCATTTGTAAATTTCAGCTCTTTCACAATTTTGATTTATTTTCCAATTTTTTGAAAATTTTAACTCCTTTTGAAATTGTTTTTTTTTAAGTCTAATTCTGTTGAAATATTGCTTTATTGAAAACCGCTCTTTTATATTATGACTTTTTTCAGAATTTACATTTTTTCAAAATTTCAATTTTTTGTGAAAATTGTCACTTTTTTTTTAATTTTGACTTTTCCCCAAGGTTTCGACTTTTACGTAGCAAATTGGTTTTTTATTTAAAAATTTTAAAAATTAGAATTTTTGTGAAAATTTTCACTTTTTTTGAAAAATTGGGGTTTCTTCATAATTTCTATTTTTAAAATTTTCGAATTTTTTTTAGAATGTTTACTTTTTTGAAAATGTTAACCTTTTGTCATCAAATTTTGGATTTTTTTTAAGATATGATTTTTTACAGAATTTAAACTTATTTCAAAATTATAATTTTTTATGAAAATTTCGACTATTTGTCAAGAATTTTTACTTTTTTTTTGAAATTTCGACTTTTATGAAGTAAATGGTATTTTTATCTGAAAAATTGAAAAATTCGACTTTTTGAACATCTTCACTTTTTTCAAAAATTGGATTTTTCTCACAATTTTAATTATTTTAAATTTTCGAACTTTTTTTTGGAATGTTTACTTTCTTTGAAAATGTTAACCTTTTGTCATCAAATTTTGGCTTTTTTTTAAGATATGATTTTTTCCAGAATTTAAAGTTTTTTTGAAATTTTAATTTTTTCTGAAAATTTCGACCATTTTTCAAAAATTTTTAATTGTTTTCGAAATTTCGACTTTTATGCGGTAAATGGTATTTTTATTTGAAAAATTGAAAAATTCGACTTTTTTGGAAAATTGTCCATTTTTCAAAAATTGGTTTTTCTCAAAATTTCGAATTTTTTAAAAAATATTAACCTTTTGTCATCAAATTTCACTTTTTTCTTAAGGTATTATGACTTTTTCAGAATTTACATTTTTTCATAATTTCTATTTTTAAAATTTTCGAACTTTTTTTTAGAATGTTTACTTTTTTTTGAAAATGTTAACTTTTTGTCATCAAACTTCGGCTGACTTTTAGGATATGATTTTTTCCAGAATTTAAACTTTTTTTAAAAAATTCTAATTTTTTATGAAAATTTCGACTATTTGTCAAGAATTTTTACTTCTTTTCGAAATTTCGACTTTTATGTAGTAAATGGCATTTTGATCTGAAAAATTGAAAAATTCGACTTTTTGTAAATTTTCACGTTTTTCAAAAATTGGTTTTTTCTCACAATTTCAATTTTTTTAAATTTTCGAACCTTTTTTTGGAATGTTTACTTTTTTTGAAAATGTTAACCTTTTGTCATCAAATTTTGGCTTTTTTTAAGATATGATTTTTTTCCAGAATTAAAACTTTTTTCGAAATTTTAATTCTTTTGGAAAAATTCGACCATTTTTTAAAAAGTTTAATTTTTTTCGAAGATTCGACTTTTATGTGGTAAATGGTATTTTTATTTGAAAAACTGAAAAAAATCGACTTTTTTTGAAAATGCCACTTTCTTCAAAAATTGGATTTTTCTCAAAATTTCGATTTTTTCGAACTTTCTTCAAAAAATATTAACCTTTTGTCATAAAATTTCACTTTTTTCTTTTCAGAATTTACATGTTTTCAAAATTTCAATTTTTTGTGAAAATTTTCCCTTTTTTTAAAAAAATTTTGACTTTTGCTCGAGGTTTCGACTTTTACGTAGCAAATTGAATTTTTATTTAAGAATTTAAAAATTTGCAATTTTTTTTGAAAATTTTCGCTTTTTTGAAAAATTGGATTTTTTCATAATTCCTATTTTTAAAATTGTCGAACTTTTTTCAGAATGTTTACTTTTTTTGAAAACGTTAACCTTTTGCCATCAAATTTTGGCTTTTTTAAGGTAAGTTTATTTCCAGAATTTACGAAATTTTAATTTTCTTCGAAATTTCGACTTTTACGTGGTAAAAAGAATTTTTATTTAAAAAATTGAAAAATTCGACTTTTTTGAAAATTGTCACTTTTTTCAAAAATTGAGCTTTTCTCAAAATTTTGAATTTTTCGAACTTTTTTCAAAAAATATTACCCTTTTGTCATCAAATTTCATTTTTTTCTTAAGATATTATGACTTCTTTTAGAATTTACATTTTCTCAAAATTTCAATTTTTTGTGAAAATTATCACTTTTTTTTCAAAAATTTTGACTTTTTCTCGAGGTTTAGCAAATGGGTTTTTTATTTTAGAAATTAAAAAAATTTAATTTTTTTTTGAAAATTTTCACTTTTTTTGAAAATCTGGATTCTTTTCATAATTCCTATTTTTAAAATTTTCGAACTTTTTTTAGAATGTTTACTTTTTTTAAAAATTTCGATTATTTATCAAGAAGTTTTACTTCTTTTCGAAATTTCGACTTTCATGTAGTAAATGGTATTTTTATTTCAAAAATTGAAAAATTCGCCCTTTTTTTGAAAACTACTTTTTCAAAAATTGGATTTTTCTCAAAATTTCGATTTTTTTCGAACTTCTTTTGGAATTTTCATTTTTCTGAAAATCTTAATCGTTAGTCATCAAATATCGGCTGTTTTCTTGAGACAGACTGAACTTTAAATGGAAAAAAAAACTCATTAAAAACCAATTCTTAAGAACTATCGATATTACCGAACAATACTACCGATAGTTTTGGATAGTCAAAATTATCGATAGTTCCTATTGATGTTTAGTTAACACTATAACGATCAGAGTCCAAACTTAACGTGACTGCAAAAAGGATTCTTTTAGAAGAAATATAATGGTCTGATAGTATGACAGCGTCACGATAGGGCGCTTCTCTGCGGTGATGGTTGCCAAATCTCCCGTATTTTACGGGCTTTTCCGTATTTTGGTAAATTCGCATTTTGGTAAATCCGTATTTTGGTAAATTCGTATTTTGGTGAATCCGTATTTTGGAAAATCCATATTTTGGTAAATCTGTATTTGAAAAGAAATCTCACGTGTTTTAAAGAATGCAACGGTAACATAATTTAAATCCGCAGACGAAGTCGCCGGTAATAGCTGTATTATATAAATGGAAATGGGGGAACTAATCAGGAAAGAAAGCTGAAAATTTTTGATTTTTTTAAATTTCGTCTCTTGGAGACCGTCGACTTTAAAGTGAAAATATCGCAATTAAAATCGAAATGTTCAAACCACGGTGGCCATTCGAGATCCAAATTTTTAAATTAGGTCGAAAGTTTTAAAACAATAAATTGGAAAAGAGCGAGAAGTATTAAAAAAAAAACAGCAACTTCGTTTTGAATTATTGTAGAAATCTGCATTGTTTTGTTTGTTTTTTTTTAGACGCGTTCAGCGATTTTAGTTGGGCAAAAATTACGATTTCAATTTTCAAAAAACTCTGAAATTCAATTTCTCAAACGAATTGGTGCTTTAATTATTTGATTTGTTACCAAAAATCCCACTCTTCCAAAAATTTTATAAAATTGAAATTGTAGGGATTCGGCAAGCCTTAAATGAATGTACACAATGATTATTTGTTCGGTGGCACTGAATTTTAAACATATCATATCTCACAATCACGATCCCAACGTTTGTTATGTCTGGAGCGTGGCCGTGGGTTAGCAAAAAAAATGTATTAATCACCGTCAAGTTAATTTAAACGGAACGCGGAATGCACCGCATCAGCGACTTAGCGATAATGTCGCTGCTAGTTCGACATTTGTTAATCGTGTTGCGTGTTTTACCAACCATTCGCGAGACTTGTTTACTGGATTTTTAACCGCACAATTTGTTCTAGATTTAGAACCAAATTAGGAAAAATGTATCCTGAATACCTAAAATGAACAATGGCAGAGCAGAGAATCTCTAGGGGACGAATGTCATCAAAATATGTCATCAAAATAATCAAAATAATCAAAATCGCTCAACGCGCCTCACTTCAAAAAAATGGATGGTATACTGTTATAGTTAGGGTGGCCTACATAGGTACATAGTGTAGTGGAGTTGAAACTTAATTTAGTCATCGTTCTTCGTACAAGTGGCCCATCAAGCCACTTTATAACGCATTAAGAATCTCAAAGTTTATTTTCCTTAGATTAAAGCCTGAACACAAACCCGTATTCTGTTTATCTCCCTTCAGAGCTTCAACTCAAAGGTGGTCTATGAATTTCAACCGAGCGCGTTATTAATATCTTTTTTTTTCATGGTAATATCGACGCCGAGGTATAATTAATTTCGATCTCGACCGCCATTGGGGTTTGATCAACTCGCGGGGTTTTAAAAAGGGTTTTAAAATACATTCTTCAGATTCTTGGCAGGCCACGAGGTATTACGCAAGCAGTTATCAATATTAACAAGTACCAGGTGATTGTAATTATCTACTAACTCGTTGAATGAAAGAATGTGGGCTGTCATTCAACGCAACAATAACTCATCTGTGGTACCTTTACAATTTCTCGCTTATTTAATCATCATATCGATCCAATGTATATGAATGAAAGGAAAAATTCTAAAAATAAAAGAAGACAGATGGAAAGATCGTTACATTTCTATGAATTCTGAATTTAATGCTCTCGTGTTTATGTAGCGTTAGTAAAACGAAAGCCCCCCCAGCAAATAAACTTGGCCTACGTCCATTATAAACCTGGCATTATGAGCCAAAAAAGAAAAATAATCAGTAATTTGATATACACTGGCGCCCGTTCCACTAATAACCACGAAGTAACAAATCTATTTAACTCTCGGGCTTTACCATTAAATTTCGAATCCATTCGACGTGATTTTTTATGTATAAGGGAATTTACAGTCTACTTACTTACGGCTCACTACTGTGGGCACCTTAACACGGTTTTGATTTTTTCTTGAACCAATTGTGTGCAGTGCGATTTTTTGCACTACACAGTGCGATTTTACCCCCTACACAGTGCGATTTTTTGCACTACACAGAGGAAAGGCAGTTTACTTATTAATATAAAGAAATCTTCTTTCTTTTCAATATGTTTCACGCCTGGGACAGTATTGTGGAGTATTTTAAAAAGGCATATCGTCAAATATTTTTTTTTTTTGGTGGAACGAAATAGTCCTTGGTTATCTTCAAAAATTGAAATACAAATCTTGTCCCCTGAAACCAAAAAGGATTAAAAAACACAACGAAGGTTGCTTCTAACGCGTTTCGATAGCCAAGCTATCATCTTCAGAGATATACTGCTAAACATTAATTTATTTAAACTTGATACTAGCAGAACAACATTGTTCATCCCCAAATCGTCTACACATGGTCATTTCTTCGGAAAATTTGAAGCGGAATTAGAGGTGATAAACCTGGAATGATGGAGCTGATTTTTTTTGTCACGTTTTTCGAGTCGAAATTTTTAAATAACTATTAATAGCGCAATCGCCGAGGAAAATATCGAGGATTCTAATTATAGCGAGATGTATTCTTTGCACTCGCTTCGTACATCGTAAACGGACTAAGAGATCACCGGTAAAACGAATCCGAATATTTTCGCTCGCGCATTCATCATCCAGGAACCGCGATCAGGAAGTCGTAATCCTATTTGTAAATATTTGCCCACCATCGGCGCATTCTACACAAATCCGAGTTAATATAATTTGTTATTGTTATTTTACACTACATTCGAGCGTTTGTGTGGATTTCTCGCGTATTTCTCAACAGGTTACGTCCATGAAAACAGCGTAAAACCGTCGCTTTTAAAATAAAAAAATATACAAAAGATGAAATGCTGCCGGAATCGGGATGAAAGGTACAGTATAGCCCGAAGAATTGAGGCCAAATCGAACCGAATTTAATTCTATTGTTAATGTGGTAGATAAATAGATAAACAATGAACACAGTAAACAAAGAAGTGAGATCAAAGGCAAGTCATAAGTTGACTGAAGTGATAAGATATTAAAAACTTGTTAGATTTTTCAAGTACGAATAGAAGATGAAAATGAAACTTTTTATTAAACCGAGGAATATTATATGTAAGTAGAATGCAAGTTAGACTACAGCATGCAACCATCTAAACGTGTATAGTGGCTAAACTACTAACAGTTGAATCACAAACGCTTAGCAAAGCGGTTGCTCTCTAGGAAAGCCCCAGAAGACTAGATTCTAATGCACAGACCAATATGTACTCCGAATCTGATAGATGTTCTCCTAATCTGATAAATGTTTTAACCTATTCGTCTGTGCATTAGAATTTAGTCTTCTGGTACCTTCCTAGAGAGCAACCACTTTGCTAAGCGTTTGTGGTTCAACTGTTGATAGTTAGGTTACTTACGATGCACTATACACTCTTAGAAACATTTGATTAATGTTCGCCTAATCTGATAAATGTTCAGACCTATTGGTCTGTGCATTAGAATTTAGTCTTCTGGGACCTTCCTAGAGAGCAACCACTTTGCTAAGCGTTTGTGGTTCAACTGTTGATACCCAGGTTATGAGACACTATATACTCTTAGAGACATTTGGTAAATGTTGCCCTAATCTGATAAATGTTCAAATCTATTGGTCTGTGCATTAGAATTTAGTCTTCTGGGACCTTCCTAGAGAGCAACCACTTTGCTAAGCGTTTGTGGTTTAACTGTTGGTAGTTAGGTTACTTACGACACACTATACACTCTTAGAGACATTTAATAAATGTTCGCCTAATCTGATAAATGTTCAAACCTATTGGTCTGTGCATTAGAATCTAGTCTTCTGGGACCTTCCTAAAGAGCAACCAGTTTGCTAAGCGTTTGTGGTTCAACTGTTGTTAGTTCGGCTACTTACGATCCACTGTACACTTTTAGAGGACTGCTTACTGTAGTCTAGGTTGCATTCTACTTGCATACGACTCTTGTTGGAGTTGTCCAGTCTCTCTATGGACCAATAGGTGGTGGTACTTAGGAGTCATACGAAGGACATTCGTTGATTGTATAGAATTTACTTTCCTAGAACATTTGTTAGCATTACAGTTGGTAATACCAAACTGTTGTCAGCATTCGAGTTGGAGGTGCAAATCTAACGAAACTTAATAAGATCGAAACCGGTCTTCGGTTTCCAAACTTCGAATCTAATAAATAAACCTGGTACTGTGCATTAGAATATAGAAAACCATATTCATGAAATAGTGTCGTAAAGATATTTCTCGAATTTTCGTCTGTCTGTCAGGGCTAATCTCAGAAATGATTAAACCAATTTAGATAACATTCACTAGAAAGTAGATTTTAAAATTTAACAAAAGAAATATTAGGCATGGAAAACCTAGCTCGGTATTGGCGCTGATTTAGACGTGTTTTCCTTCATTCAAATCTAGAACTAGACAGCTAGTAAATTAACCAATGACTATGGTCAACACTTTTTTATAAAGCATTTGGTTTTTAATTTTTTTTGAAGTGATTGTATGCAGTGCGTTGTTGTTACGATTAATTCTGGCTCAAGTACTACCCTATTTATCCATCGACAGCGTAAAGGTCCGGATGTTGTTCTTGCCCTTGATTGAGTTAAAATTTAAAAAATAAATATTTGGCATGGAAAACCTTGCTCGGTATTGGCGCTGATTTAGACATGTTTTCCTTCGTTCAAAACTAGAACTAGACACCTAGTAAATAAACTAATGACTTAACTCTAATGCACAAACCAATAGGTTTGAACATTTATTAGATTCGAAGTTAGATCTAACAAGATCGAAACCGGTATTTGGTTTCCAAACTTCGAATCTAATAAATGTGCAAACCTATTGGTCTGTGCATTAGAATCCTTGTCTTCTGGGAACCTTTTCCTAGAGAGCAACCGCTTCGGTAGGTGGCAGTGTTTCAACTGTTGGTAGTTCAGCTACCTATGATTCACTATACACGCCTGGATCGGCTACATGAATTTGTAGTCTAGATTGCATTCTACTTGCGCAATGACTTTCTGAAATGCTTGTATGCAGTGCGCTATTTTTACGATTAATGCTGCCTCAAGTACTACCCTGCTTATCCAACGACAGCGTCCGAGATTAGCCTCTGATTCGAGATGTTGTTTTTGCCCTTGATTGAGATATCGTTGTTGCCGAATCGCTCGGGTTGGCGTGCCTACCTGTGTGTGTTCCGGTATTCACCATGGCCGCCGTCTTTTATCTGAAGCGCTGCTGTAATGTAAACTATCAAGTAGGCGAAGTGTACACTTCTTTATCTCATGAGAGACGCAAAAGGTAAATGCTCTGGAAACTTATCTGAAGAGGCGAAACCAGTGGTGTACGTGAAATCGTTTCAAGTCGCATTCAGGGTTATAATTTTCGCCCTTTTGTGTCTTGAGCATCGCTTGGTAATAACCAGAGACTAGTAATAAGGGAGCTTAAAAGTCGTGTGATGATAGCTTCGTACGCATGGGGGTCCCTAAATTAGAATTAATAGGGTATTTGTGCTACCCTTTGACATTTAATAAAATTGATAGCAGCAGTCTGGACATTCTTTAGAAACGGTATAGATGCTAATCGTAAAGGAACGTCTGGTCATTCGATATATACAGAAAGAATGGCGTCTTTGTGACGCGATGGAATGCTGGAAACTCGAGTAATTCATCATCGAAACCGGGTGGAAATTCACCGGGGCGGACTTCCGCCGCGGAATACGGAATCTCGACGACTGGCATTCGTGAGATTTGTACGATATTAATATTTATATTTAATTAATTTTGGTGGCCAAGGATTTTGTAACGTTTATTCGTTTTTTTTTGTATATTTTTGACATAAACGTAAATTCAAAATGTTTCTCTTCTTTGTTCCTCTTCTTTGCTTCTCTTCTTTATTTCTCCTCTCTCTCCCTTCTCTCTCTCTTCTATCTCTCTCTCTTCTCTCTCTCTCTCTTCGTCTTCTCTTTCTCTCTCTCTTTTCTCTCCCTTCTCTCTCTCTCTTCTCTCTCTCTCTCTCTCTCTCTCTCTCTCTCTCTCTCTCTCTCTCTTCTCTCTTTCTCTCTCTCTCTCTTTCTCTTCTCCTCCTTCCTCTCTTCTCCCATTCTTCTCTTTTCTCTCCCTTCTCTCTCCCTTATCTCTGTTCTCTCTCTCTCTCTCTCTCTCTCTCTCTCTCTCTCTCTCTCTCTCTCTCTCTCTCTCTCTCTCTCTCTCTCTCTCTTTTCTCTCTCTCTCTCTCTCTCTCTTTCTCTTCTCCTCCTTCCTCTCTTCTCCTCCTTCCTCTCTTCTCCCATTCTTCTCTTTTCTCTCCCTTCTCTCTCCCTTATCTCTGTTCTCTCTCTCTCTCTCTCTCTCTCTCTCTTTTCTCTATCTCTCTCTCTCTTTTCTCTATCTCTCTCTCTCTCTCTCTCTCTCTCTCTCTCTCTCTCTTTCTCTCTCTTTCTCTACTCTCTTTCTCTCTACTATCTTTCTCTCTCTCTCTCTCCTCTCTATCTTTCTCTCTACTATCTTTCTCTCTCTCTCTTCTCTTTTATCTTTATCTCTCTCTCTCTCTCTCTCTCTCTCTCTCTCTCCCTCTCTTTTCTCCCCCTTCCTCTCTTCTCCCATTCTTCTCTCCCTCTCTTCTCCCTCTTCCTCCCTTCTCCCATTCTTCTCTCTCTCTTTCTCTCTCTTCTAACTGTCTCTCTCTCTCTCTTTTCTCCCCTTCCTTTCTTCTCCCATTCTTCTCTCCCTCTCTTCTCCCTCTTCCTCCCTTCTCCCATTCTTCTCTCTCTCTTCTTCCTCTCTTCTTCCTCTCTTCTTCCTTTTTTCTCTCTCTCTCTTTCTCTTCTCCCTCTTCCTCTCATCTTCTTTTATTCTCTCTCTCTTCCCCAATATCTCTCTCTTCTCTCTTCCCTCCCTCTCGCTCTTTCTCTGATCCAACAAATTTTCTTAAAAAAAAAGTTTTCTTGAAAAATTCTCGAAGGTGAAATTTCTCATTAAAATGATTTTCTTGAAAAGTAGATTTTTACACAAAATTTTCCAGAAGAGGTTTCTTTAATTACGTGATTTCCTAAAACAACTTTCTAAAATCCAACTTTTTTCCTGAAATAACTTCTCGGGAAAAAATTTCTCCCTAAAACAATTTTCTCAAAATCTAGCTTTTTGCACAAAATTTTCTAAAAAAAGGCTTCTTAGATTACATAATTGCCTAAAGCAACTTTGTTAAAACTTTTTCCAGAGAAAACTCCTGGGGAAGCTAAAAATTTTCCAAAAGAAGTGGTTTCTGAAATCCTTTTTCTTTTAAGGTTTTAAAAGTGTTTCTTTTCTAAAAGAGTAGCCTTGGGCAAAATGATTTAAAAAAATTTCATAATAATTCTTGTAAAAAGTGACTTTCGTAAATGATCTATCCAAGATTGCCAACTGACCAGTATTTTCCTGGATTGAAGTCGTTACCCAGATTCTGTTTTCTCATCCTTCTTCTCTTTCTGCTTCATATGCCCAAAACATTTTCTTAAAAAAAGCTCTAACAAAAAATTCCTGAAGAAAAACTTCTCCTTAAAGCCATTTCCTTAAAAGTAGCTTTTTACACAAAATTTTCCAGAAAATGCTTCTTAAATTTCGTGAATTCCTAAAGAAATTTTCTCAAAACTTTTTTCCTGAAAAAACTCCTGGGGAAACGAAAAATTATCCTGGAGGAGTGGTTTCTGAAATTCTTTTTTTTAAGATTTTAAAAGTGTTTTTTTCCCAAAAGGGCAGCCTTGGGCAAAATGATTTTAAAAAATTTCGTCAAAATTCTTGTAGAAAGGACTTTCGTAAAGAATTTATCCAAGATTGCCAACTGACCAGGGTTTTCCTGAATTGAAGTCGTTATCCAGATTCTCTTTTCTCATCCTTCTTCTCTCTGCTTCATGTGCCCTAAACATTTTCTTAAAAAAAGCTTTCACAAAAAATTGCTGAAGAAAAGCTTCACCTTAAAACGATTTCGTTGAAAGTAGCTTTTTAGACAAAATTTTCCAGAAAATGCTTCTTAAATTACGTAATTTCCTAAAGCAACTTTGTCAAAACTTTTTTTCCTGAAAAAACTCCTGCGGAAATTAAAAATTATTCTGAAGGAGTTGTTTCCGAAATTCTTTTTTTTTAGATTTTTAAAGTGTTTCTTTCCTAAAAGAGCAGCCTTGGGCAAAATGATTTAAAATAATTTCGAAAAAATTCTTGTAGAAAGTAACTTTTGTAAAGGATCTATCTAAGATTGCCAACTGATCAGGATTTTCCTGGATTGAAGTGGTTATCCAGATTCTCTTTTCCCATCCTTCTTCTCTCTCTGCTTCATGTGCCCAAAAGATTTTTTTAAAAAAAGCTTCCACAAAAAATTCCTGAAGAAAAACTTCTCCTTAAAACGATTTCCTTAAAAGTAGGTTTATACACAAAATTTTCCAGAAAATGTTTCTTTAATTACGTAATTTCCCAAAGCAACTTTATCAAAACTTTTTTCCTGAAAAAACTCCTGGGGAAACTAACAATTACTCTGAAGTAGTGGTTTCTGAATTTTATTTAAGATATTTTAAAATGTTTCCCAAAATTACAACCTTGGGCTAAATGATTTTCAAAAATTTCGTCCAAATTCTTGTAGGAAGGGTGTCATTGCTTCATGTGCCCGAAACATTTTCTTAAAAAAAGCTTTCACAAAAAATTGCTGAAGAAAAGCTTCCCCTTAAAACGATTTCTTTAAAAGTAGCTTTTAAGACAAAATTTTCCAGAAAATGCTTCTTAAATTACGTAATTTCCTAAAGCAACTTTGTCAAAACTTTTTTTCCTGAAAAAACTCCTGGGAAAACTAAAAATTATTCTGAAGGAGTGGTTTCTGAAATTCTTTTTTTTTAACGATTTTTAAAGTGTTTCTCTCCTAAAAGAGCAGCCTTGGGCAAAATGATTTGAAAAAATTTCGAAAAAATTCTTGTTAGAAGGACTTTCTTAAAGAATCTATCTAAGATTACCAACTGACCAGGATTTTCCTGGATTGAAGTCGTTATCCAGATTCTCTTTTCTCATCCTTCTTCCCTCTTTGCTTCATGTGCCCAAAAAATTTTTTTAAAAAAAGCTTTCACAAAAAATTCCTGAACAAAAACTTCTCCTTAAAACGATTTCCTTAAAAGTAGCTTTTTACACACAATTTTCCAAAAAAGGCTTCTTAAATTACGTAATTTCTTAAAGCAACTTTGTCAAAACTTTTTTTCCTCAAATAACTCCTGGAAAAACTAACAATTACCCTGAAGTAGTGATTTCTGAATTTTTTAAAGATACTTTAAAATGTTTCCTAAAATTGCAGCCTTGGGCTAAATGAATTTCAAAAATTTCGTCCAAATTCTTGTAGGAAGGGTGTCTTTGTTTCATGTGTCCAAAAAATTTTCTTAAGAAAAGCTTTCACAAAAAATTTCTGAAGGAAAACTTCTCCTTAAAACGATTTCCTTAAAAGTAGCTTTTTACACAAAATTTTCCAGAAAATGCTTCTTAAGTTACGTAATTTCCTAAAGCAACTTTGTCAAAAAAAAATTTCAGAAAAAACTCCTGGGGAAACTAACAATTACGCTGAAGTAGTAGTTTCTGAATTTTATTTAAGATACTTTAAAATGTTTCCTAAAATTACAGCCGTGGGTTAAATGATTTTCAAAAATTTCGTCCAAATTCTTGTAGGAAGTGTTTCATAAGGAATCGTCTTGGGTCTCCAACGGGCCAAAATTCACCTGAATTGAAGTCGTTATCCAGACTGAATGTTAAAATGTCCAGGAATTTCAGTGGCAGTAATGGAACACACTCACACAAAATCTCCCAAAAAAAGCATTCTCTTGAAACATTCTCAAAAATGTTAAAAACTTTTCATGAAAAAGTAATGCAAAAATTCGATACGATAAAAAAAGGTTTCGCACAATTACTTCCTAAAATAGCTTTCTAAGAAATCTGGTGGAAAAAGTTCCCTAGGGAATAAGCTTCCTAAGGAAAAGCTTCCTAAGGAAAAGCTTCCTAAGGAAACTCTTCCTAAGGAACAAGATTCCTGGGATTCCTAAGGAAAAAGATTCCTGGGGAATAAGCTTCCTGTGAAAAAACTTCATAGAAAGTCAGCTTCCTAAGGAAAAAGATTCCGGGGGAATAAGCTTCCTGTGGAAAAAACTTCCTAGAAAATCAACTTTCCAAAACTTTTTTAAAAGCTTCGTAAAAAATTTCTTGTAAAAAGCCTCCTAAGCAATCTAAATGCAACTTCCAAGAATCTGCTTGAAAAGTTTCAACTAAATACTACGTGAAAAAGCTTTCTGAAAAATTTGCTGTCAAATTCCTTTCAACAGAGTCTCCTTTTATTAGAAAAAAACAAAACTACTTCCTGGGAAGACTACTGAAAAATTAACTTGTAAAAGCTTCTCTTCGTTGTTCTTTTCACATCAAATCTAATGTAAAAGCTTCTCTTCGTTGTTCTTTTCACATCAAATCTAATGTAAAAGCTTCTCTTCTTTGTTCTTTTCACATCAAATCTCATTTTTTCTATACTTCAGCTTCACACCAAATCTCACTTGTTCTATACTTCAGCTCCACATCAAATTTTATTTTTTCGATACTTCAGTTTCAAACCAAACCTCATTTTTTCAGTAATTTAGTATCTTTAGTACACTTTCAGTTAGGTGTGACACTTTTTGAAATAATTTTAATAAATTGGAATACAAATCTTGTCCCCTGAAACCAAGAAATATTAAGAAACACAGCAAAGGTTGCTCTAACGCGTTTCGATAGACTATAGAAAGTTAGCTTTGTTACGTTTATCCAAACAATTAACCAACGAATGTATAAATGAGGAAGTGTGTTTGTCTATCTGTTGTTGTCCGCTAAACGTATCAACAAATTTGAACAAAACATCATTCTGCAATCTGCACGAATTCTTTAAAGCTGTGCAAAATTAGTTTTGTTACTTTCAGAGAGTATCTCTCTGAAGATGAGAGCTTGACTATCGAAACGCGTTAGAGCAACCTTTGTTGTGTTTTTAATCTTTCTTGGTTTCAGGGGACAAGAATTGTATTTCAATTTTTGAAGATAACCAAGGACCAGTCCGTTCCACTAAAAAAACGTTTATCCAAACAATTAACGTTGAGTACCCCACTGCATCCTAACTAATATATAAATGAAGGAGTGTGTTTGTCTGTCTGTTTGGTCTGCTAAACATATCAACAAATTTGAACAAAACATCACGTCCGTTCCACCAAAAAAAATCTTAGTAAAAAAGAAAAAAAAAGAAAAAAATATAAATAAAGAAAATTAATAAAACAGTTTTAGAGTGTTTTAAAGCATTACATGAATTCGAGCCAATTCTCAACAAGTGTGATTCAACACGATGTGAATTTTCAGGAGTAAGTTGTTCGCATTTTTAACATGTGTTAACCTTAACACAAAGAAATCTTAACGGTCACTAGCAACTCGAGAGTCGTTATATTTAGAACAACTTCCTTGAACACCCAAATCTATGAATGGTTATAATTTTAAAATGTCTTGTTTATTTATAAATAGACATTACACACATAAATCCATATGCTGATAATGAATGGGTTTAAGGCATCCTTCCCATTGAGATTTCTTTCTAATATTAGATCTTTGTATCTTGAGCGTGTAACTAGCGGCTTCGAAAAAATTATCTTGGATACGATAACGTTACGGATTCAACGTCTTTATCAAAAGTTATTTATTCTTGAGCTTAGACTCTGTCTGCATACAAAGAAGATTAAATATAAGATGTTGTCTTGTTTGACTAAGTTTCATTACATCGAAAAAAGTACGACTTTCGTCTTTAACATCAAAATGATTCAAAGAATTCTCCAGGAATTATTCTCAGTTCAGTTCAGTTCAAAAGTTCGGAAGCGTGTTCTGCAAGAACTAAAATAATTAATGATTAATTTCTTCGGAAATTTGAACTCATTTTCGACAAAAAACGAATGCGATTGCTTCTTTGGAAACATTTTCGCGGACGCAATCACATCAATTGTTAATAACTGTTAATAAAATCTTGTTTGTTCGGTTTTGCAATTATATAAATTCCGATTTTTCGGGTTAATTTTACATTTTACGCTCTCGGACGAATTATTTTTTTGGAAAATCTTGTTTTTTCGGTTTTGCAACGTTTACCTATAAATCTTGACTTTTCTAAAATTAAAATTTTTGAAGATAACCAAGGACTAGTACGTTCCACCAAATCTCAATGATTTTGGTGGTTAATTTTACGCTTAAATCCTAAAATCCAATGCAAGAGAGCAACGAGAGCAGTTTCATGTAGTCTCTGGAAGAAACACGACGTAAAACGTCGATGCCATATCCCAAAATTCAATGTAAAAGAGGAAAGAACAGTTTCCTGTTGCCTCTGGTCGACATACCAGGTAAGACGTCAATGCCATCGCGCTATCGGTCTCCAAACATCCAATGCGAGGGAGCGAAAAAAGCGGTTTCCAAGATACATGACGTTAGACGTCAGCGCCATCTCTGTACCAGTATCTTATTAACATCCAATGCAAGTATCGCTACGTTTTACGAGATGACCATAAGGAAAATGTTTTATTTGTGTAAAGTACTGTTTTTTTTAAGAATGACACTTACGTTGATGGACTTCTAAAGCGAAAAGTGATCCAAAAAAAAAATTTTATCCAAATCGTTAGAGCCGTTTTCGAGATACCAATTATATACATATTTATATACAAGAATTGCTCGCTTAAATATATAAGATAAGATTAAGGAAGAGTACATTTTTCAGGAAAACTAATCTCGTTAGTTATTATTCAAGAAGAAAACATTCTTCCAAAAAAGTAATAAAGTTTGTAAGTAAATTAAGTAGTTTTGCCAAAGATGAGACCATTCTTCCAAAAAAATTAATCGCATTAGTACAAGCATAGATCTATGAGTACAAGCACAGATCTATGAGTACAAGATTGAGTTGATACAAAATTTACCGACGATCTCCAAAAATTCGCGCCGATGATGTAACTTATATATCTTTCATGGACGTATTACTTGATTTCTGAAAATAGCGCATCTCACTGTAAACATCGTTAATGCATAAACCACGATATTGCCCCGCTTACGTGGCGACTATTTTGAAATCAGATAAATGCTTTCGGCAGTTTTAAGTCTCATTGCAGAAATAACTATAGACGATTTTTGAAATAATGTTACTTAAAGAAATTTTGCTAGTTGTAGAGTGGAAATACCAAAGGGGGTAGGTGCCAAAAAATTCGTTTTTCAGTTTTTACCTTAACTGGGCACAAAATTTCATCGCCAATATTCTAACCAAAGCTCCAAGGTCTAATCTTTCTTGTTAGGCTAACTTAAACTAAATTAATTAACTTACTAAGTAATTCAACAGAAGATTTTTCTCCAATAACTCCAAACTCCTTATTTGGTAAAAATTGAAATACAAATCTTATCCCCTGAAATCAAGAAAGATTAAAAAACACAACAAACGTCGCTCTAACGCGTTTCAACAGCCAAGATGTCATCTTCAGAAAGATACTGGTTTCAGGGGACAAGTTCTGTATTTCAATTTTTGAAGGACCGTTCCTTATTTGGTACTTAACCCCTTTGGTATTTTCACTCTACAATTGACAAGCTTGGTATATTTTTTTCATAATATTAATGACGGGTTTCACCATTAGTATTTATAAGAAAATTCTCTTTATATTAATGGCGACAAAACTCAAAGATTTTATATTCAATTTTGTGGTGGAATTCAGCATTCTAAGACGCTTTTTAAGCTCAATTATTCGGGTCTTGAACAAATTGCCTGTTTCTCCGATATATATATATATATATATATATATATATAATCATAAAAAATAGTTGAAATACAGAAATTGTCCCCTGAAACCAAGAAAGATTAAAAACACAACAAATGTTGCTCTAACGCGTTTCGACGGCCAAGCTGTCATCTTCAGAGAGAAACTTTGGACAAGTTCTGTATTTCAATTTTTGAAGATAACCAAGGACCGGTCCGTTCCATCATGAAAAATAATAGCTAATTTTGTAGGCGTAGATAGGTATTTATGGTTGCTTTTTTCCACAAGCTCCGGTGGTCGATGCCAAGCAGTTTCGCCCGACAATTACACCTTATCCTCTCCTAAAACACCATCTATGTTAATTTCCGATTCCTACTCGTTACTCGTCGCATAATAAGGTCACCGTTTATAAGCGGATCGCACTTAATATAAAAAACGAATGTCAGGCTCGAATACTCAAGTTTTGAACTCACTGCCCGTTTGACCGATGTATACCTAGCCACCAAAACAACGTAAGTTTCAACTGGATTCGAATGCTGCTGTTTACGCGCTCAATTAAGATGTATAAATATTTTCGGTCTGTACGATCTAATTTTACGTTTCTATTCACTCGACGCGTTCCATTTAATACGCTAGCGCAAGTCGCCTTTCGATACGTTTCGTTCGGAATTGAAACAAATCCAATTTTACGGGCCTTTTAAAGATCGGCTTTTAAATTTGAAACGCGCCCGGTTCAAAGAGTTTGGTTTCCAGACGACGATCGGTCGCGAACATCTCGATGTTTTATTTAACCGAGAATTAATAGTGAAAATAATCTCCAGTTTATTTTGGTCTGTGATTTGGCCCCTTGAGAAACTCTTGTGCGTAAACGTATTTTGTTGTGTCATGACACAATTGTGTTGATACGTTGTATTGATACATGAAGCAATATCAGTGTTGTATTCAGTGGTGGCTGCCGAATAGGCACTGTGGAACTGCAGCACCCCCAATTTCGCTTACGAGTTTTTTTCTCAACATTTCACTTTTCATTACACAATTTTTTGTAAAAATTTTAAATTTTCTCTGATTTCTTTTTATAGAAATTTTAGGTTCAGGAAGTTACGACATTTAAAAACCTATTTTATTTTTAATTTTGATCACAATCACATTTTCAAAAACTAATTTTTGTAAAAGTTTTGGGAAAGAAGTCAATATTTGGAGCAGGAATTAAAATGTTAAGAAGAACACCCAAAAAATGTCAACATTTTGAGCAACTAATTACAATTTCAAGAAAAAATCTAAATTCAACTCATCTCGCATTTTACTATTTCTCTAAAAAATAAGTTAATACGGTATTTTCAAATTTTTACCCCAAATCTCATTTTGAATAAAAATTCTGAGTTTTTTCAGATCTGTCGACTTTTTTTTAGAAAATGTTGATTTTTTCTGTTTCCATTTTTTCCTAAATATTTTATAAAAAGAAATTTTCTGGAAATTTCAATTTTTCCTGAAAGTGTTCTTAAAATTTCTTCTAGAAATTCCAACTTCACCAGATTTCTCTATGTTCGTCTAATTTGGTTTAAAAATGTCAAGTTTTTTCACGACACTGACAATTTAAAGTTCATTTTATTTTGTAGTTTTGACATAAAATTAAAAAAAAAAACCCTGAAAGCTCTATAAAAATATCAACATTTTGGGAAAAACAAACAATTTCGACTTTTTTCTAAAGATATTTCAATTTTTTTTTCAAATTTCGATTTTTTCTCTATGAAATTTGTGTTTTTCTCTAAACATTTTATACAAAGTTCTTTTTTTTATAATTTCGTCTTTTCCTGGAGATTTTGTCTTTAAAACATTTTTTCTTGTAGAAATTTTGATTTCTCTAATTTGTTTTGGAAATTTAAGTTTTTTTAACAAAATTTTAACATTTTAAAGTTCATTTTATTTTGTAATTTTGATAAAAAACTGAACGTTATTAAGTATAAATTTAGGAAAAATAAACTTTAACTTTGCATAAAAATAACAAAACTTTGGGAAAAATATTGAAATTTCAGGAAAAAATAAACCTTTTCAAAGTTCAACTTTTTTTAAAACTTGATATTGCTCTAAAAAAATACTACCACTGTAGGACCAAAGAAAATTCTGTATCGGAATTTCCATTTTTTTTTAGAAATGTTAAATTTATTCTTGAAATTCTCAAGTTCGAATTTAAATTCAAATTTCGATAAATAAAATATCGAAATTTAAAGATCAAAATTTCAAGAGAGAGCAGATTATATTTCTAGAAAAAGTTAAAATTTCTGATTAGTAAACAACATTTTTCAAAAAAAATAACATTTTCGGAATTAAAGAAAAAAATGTTTTTTGAATTAAATTAATTGTCAAAAATATTCCTATAATTTCGACATTTAAAGTGGGAATTATTGAAATTTTTGAGAAAAAGAGTCAACATTTCTAGAAGAGTCTCAAAATTTCGAAATTAAAATTAGTCAAATGGTTGAAAAAAATTCATTGACAATTTACTGTTCTAATTTAAGTTCTTTCTAGTAATTTTGAAGTTGCAGAGAAATTTCAAAAATCAAATATTCCAGCTTGAAGCCAATTTTTTGTGATTAATATTCAATTTTGGCAACTTATTTGTACATAAAATGCAAGTTTTATTTTGGAAATTTGTTTCAAAACTTTACACAAATTTAAAAATAGAAATTTTTGTTATTACTGTTTTTAAATTCGAGTGCTATTTCGAATTTTTTATCAAAAAATGTAAATTAAAAAAAACAGTACCACTTTTAAAAAATAAAGCCAAAGTTATCAGAAAAGTCGAACTTTTAAAAAAAGGTAAATCTTAAAAAAATTTAAAACTTTCATAGAAAGTCAAGTTTTGAAAAGAAAATAAGGATTGCGAAAAAATTTTCAATTTTTAAAATTTTCAATTTTTAAAATGGTCGACATTTTCAATAATTTTGGGAATGTGAATAAAAGACGAATTTTTGGAAAAATAACGACATTTAAAATAAATTGCAGAATTTTTCAAAGTTTTCAAAGAAGTTGAATTTTTTGAATATTGGAGAAAACTCAAAATTATCGAAAAATTCGTAATTATCAAAAAAATTGAAATTTTGAAAAGGTAAAATTTTAAATAAAGTCGAAATTTTCAGTAGTTCAAGTTTAAAAAGAATCTTTTCTTTTAAGTCGAAGATTTAATTGGTAATGTTGAAAAAAATGTATAAATAAAATTTTAAAAAAGTTTGAACTTTTCAAAAAAAAGTGAAGTTTTCAAAAAGCATCGAAATTTTGGAAAAAAAAGTTGAAGTTTTGAAATGGAGTCGAAATTTTTCGAAATATTAGTCGAAATTTTTCGAAATATTAGTCGAAATTTTCAATAAAAGGTTTTAGAAATGTCCGACTTAAAAAAATCACAACTTTCAAATAAAGAATCGACAGTTTGAAAATAATGTCAAAATTTTGAAAATAGTTGAAATTAAAAATAGTCAAAATTTTTAAGTTTCCAAAGATTTTAAATTTTGGAAAATGACTAAAATTTTGAAAAATTCTAACATTTGAAAAAGGCCGGGATTTTCAATAAAGTGAGAATTAAAATAAAAAGTCGAAAATTTCAAAAAAGTGCAGATTCAAGAAAAGGTTAAAATTTTCAATAAAGAAACTCGAAATTTGTTACTTATACATTTCTTAAACATTTCCATTAAATCTTCGACTTGAAAGAAAAGATTCTTTTTAAACTTGAACTATTGAAAATTTCGACTTTTTTCAAAATTTTACCTTTTCAAAATTTCAACTTTTTTGATAATTACGAATTATTCGATAATTTTGAGTTCTCCAATATTTAAAATGTTCAACTATTTTGAAAATTTAATTAGAACCTCTGCAATTTATTTTAAATGGTGATATTTTTCCAAAAATTCGTCTTTTATTAACATTCCCAAAATTATTGAAAATGTCGACCATTTTAAAAATTAAAATTTATTTTTAAAAAACTTGGACTTTTCTGATAATTTTAGCTTTATTTTTTAAAAGTGGTCTTGTTTTTCTTTTTAAATTTATATCTTTTGAGACAAATTTCGAAATAGCACTCGAATTAAGAAAAATTAATAACAAAAATTTCTATTTTTAAAATTGAGCAAAGCTTTGAAACAAATTTCCAAAAAAAACTTGCATTTTATATACAAATAAATTGCTAAAATTTGAATTATAATCACAAAAAATTAGCTTCAAGCTGGAATATTTGATTTTTGAAATTTCTCTAGAACTTTAAAATTACTAAAAAAAAATTTAATTAAAACGGTAAATTGTTAATGAATTTTTTTCAACATTTTGATTAATTTTAATTTTGAAATTTTGAGGCTCTTCTAAAAATGTTGACTCTTTTTCTCAAAAATTTCAGGGATTCCCACTTAAAAAGTCGAAATTAGGAGAATATTTTTAACAATTAATTTATTTCAAAAAAATGTTTTCCTTCTTTAATTCCTAATATGTTATTTTTTTTTAAAGGTTGTTGTTTAGGAGCATTGAACCTGATTTGTCACGGCAATGGGATCAGGTACATTTTAGTGCATGTCGATAATTATCTACCCATTACCCTTATCCCATTGTCGCAAATCTTGTAGTTCGGGCGAGGCTGATATCGGTTCCCAAGAACGGGGTTTTTCCCAGTCGTTAAACTAATTCGTAAAATTCCTAATTTGGGATGCGGATCGTATCTGGCTTCGTCATGGGCTCCTAGAAATTACTAATGCCCCCCCATTAATGAGATTTATCGTATTGTATTTATTGCTGAAACCTTTATGCAGAAGAGAGAAATAATAACAACTTACAACTTGAACGGGTGCGTTTCTTTTCACCCTTTACACTTTTACATTTCAGTTTACCCGAACGCAATTCATTACTTGCGCGTCGGGCTAAACTAACGATAGTTCAACTTTTACCAATCGTTAGTTTAAACAGTTGTTTACTAATAAGAAATTTCAACTTTTTGTAGGAATATGATCTGCTTTCGCTTGAAATTTTTAACCTTTTGAATCTTTAAATTTCGATCTTTTTTTTATCGAAATTTGAATTTTAAATTCGAACTTGAGAATTTCAAGAATAAATTTGACCTTTCTAGAAAAATTGGAAATTCCGATTCAGAATTTCCTTTGGTCCTACAGCAGTAGTAATTTTTTAGAAAAATATCAAATTATAAAAAAGGTTGAAATTTACAATGTTCATTTTTTTTGAAATTTCAATATTTTTCTCAAAGTTTTCTTATTTTTATGCAGATTTGAAGTTTATTTTCCCTAAACTTATACGTAATAATTTTCAGATTCTTATCAAAATTAGAAAACAAAATGAAGTTTAAAATATTAAAATTTCGTTAGAAAACTTAAATTTCCGAAATAAATTAGAGAGAAATCAAAATTTCTACAAGAAAAAATATTTTAAAGACAAAATATCAAGGTAAAGTCGAAACTTCAAAAAAAAATCTTTATATAAAATGTTTAGAGATAAACACAAATTGCCTAGGGGAAAAAAAGCAAAATTTCTTAGAGAAAAAAATCAAAATTTTAAAAAAAATTGAAATATCTTTACAAAAAGGTCGAAATTTTTGTTTTTCCCAAAATGTTGAAATTTTTACAGAAACGTTCATGATTTTTTCCAAGCATTTTTTTTGTCAAAACTACAAAATAAAACGAACTTTAAATTGTCAAAGTGTCGTAAAAAACTTGACATTTTTAAAGCAAATTAGAGGAACTCAAAAAAAAATCTGAAGAAGTTGGAATTTCTAGAAGAAATTTTAAGAATAACACTTTCAGGGTAAATGAAAATCTCGAGAACATTTCTTTTTATGAAATATTTAGAAAAAAATGGAAACTTTGCAAAAAAAGTTAAAATTTCCTAAAAAAAAATCTAAATATCTGAAAAAAAACTCAAAATTTTTATACAAACTGAGATTTGACGTAAACATTCGAAGATACTGTATTAACTTATTTTTTAGAGAAATAGTAAAATGGGAGATGAGTTGGATTTACACTGTTTCTTGAAATTGGAGTTATTTTCTCAAAATGTTGACATTTTCAAGAAAATTCCAGTTTTTTTCTTAATATTTTAATTCCTGCTCGAAATATTAATTTCTTTCTCAAAACTTTTACAAAAATTAGTTATTGAAAATGTGATTTTGATTAAAATTAAAAATAAAATAGGTTTTTAAATCCAAAGGTTTCACCCCTTTACCACATCGGCAATTAAATATTTTAAATTAAATTAAATTAAAATATTTAAATTTTATTTAATTGCCGATGTGGTAAAGGGGTGAAACCTTCTTTGGACTTAATCACAAGCCACAGTGTTTAGTTCAGTGCTTTAGAGGTTTTTAAATGTCGTAACTTCGTGAAAAAAAACTAAAATTTCTGTGAAAAGAAATCAGAGAAAATTAAACATTTCTGTAAAAAATTGTGAAATGAAGTGTTCAGAAAATAAAAAAAAAAACTCTCAAGTCAAATTGGGGGTGCGGCAATTCCACAGTGACTACACGCCAGCCGCCACTGACTCCAAGTAAAAGGTGACAAAGAGAATAGATGGCGTTTTAAAGAAATGAAAATTCTAATATTCGACTACTTGATATTTATATGAGTTTTCAGTTCTATGTTAGAATTCGAAATTTTGCAATTATATACAATTGCTATGTTACAATTAAATATCATTATCATTATCAAAATAGATCATAAAAAGAATTTAAAAAAATCATTATAAGGAATTATTCGCGTTAAAGTGTAGTTTACGTTGTCCGAGAATTTTCAAATATAAATGGGGCGCTGTCCGGGTGGTTACATTTTGTAGCGATGGTCAGTTGTCCCAGCTGGAGTTCTATTGAATTAATTGCCGTACGGCCCCATTTAAGCTTGTTCAACAATAAAAGAGGAATACCTAGAAACATGTGGGTTGACCAAAAGGGAATTCAGAGTAATTCATTCCGCCGTAAAAGCTTTACAATGACACCGAATTGAAAGCGCCCCACAAGAATGGGTTATACTGGTTCTTCTTCTTAACAGCGATACTAAACCAAAAGTCGGATTAATCCCAAAATAAGAAAAGAGGAAAACAATACAAAAAAGCATGGGCTACTTAATATTGTCGTCGAGGCATGTAAACAGTTGACTCGGGCGTCGACTGACGATCGGATTTGACCGACGATTGGATTCGACCGTCGACTGACGATCGATTCGACAAAGTCGCTTCTGTTTTCAGCCTTAGGCAGACGTTGGACGGTGCGGATTATTATTCATAATTGTTACCATTCAAATTATAATTAAGTTAAAAGATTACCCAAAAGAAGTTGCGTCGAATGAAACCTTCCAAGCAGGCGTTCGCTTTACATAATTTTTTACGCAACTCGAATAACTATTGTTATTGTTTATAAAGCCCCAGATAAGATACCCAATGCAAATAAATCTTCATAAGAGAATTATAGTTTTTATCATGACAGTTTAGTTTGTTTGAAATTCACTCAAGTTTTCTCTTTTATTTTTTATTGCTTCACGCTCGCTTTATTACCTAGGAAAATCCTTGAGCCGTACGGCGCACGTAAATACAATAAATTGTTAAGCACAAAATAACCGACTCGGAAAGATTATAAAAATCACTTTGGGGCTATTAAAAGGTAAAAGTGTACTTAAGGATTTTTAGATATTCTTTATTACACCTAACAATTGTGCTACACAAATTATTCTGTAATGAAACAGTGGGGCGTGCTACAGTTGAAAATATTTACAACCAACAAACAGTTGGTTTCTGTCTTCCTTGGCCTCGCCATAGTTTGGCAAACTTCTCCACCTTCTATCCATTGACGAGCTACATGAATACTCAAGAGAGGTGAATTCCACTGAATAACTTGTAATTGAATTGGACTGTATTTTTTGATAATTTTTACTGTGTATGATTTTTTTTTCATTTAATTATGTTGATATGTTGTATGTATTTGTTTTCTGAAGCTGAAACACCAAAATACGGAACACTTTCCTAACTTTTCTTTTACTATTTGTTCCCTAACTTTGTCTAGACTTTTTCTCCAAGATTGTGTGCAAACTTTCGTACAAAATAAATAAATCATTAAATTAAAAATAAACTGACGTAATTATTAGTACCCATCACCCACCTAACCAAACTAACTTAATGAGTGAAGGTTACACTTCGTAAATCTCGAATCAATTTGAATGAATTTAAAAACAATGGACCGGAAGTAGCGTATGGTTTACGTGTAACTGTAGTTTGAATTGTACTGCTTGTGATTTGAGCCAACGACGAGCAACTGAAGTTTCTGCAATATCAGCACACCGACTTGTTTACAAAATATTGAGAAAAAAAATAATCGCAGGTTGAATGCAAAGAGGGGGCCGTGACCCCAATTTAAATTTTTATATTCGACAGTTTCGTCTACTGTCAGTTTGTAGGTTTCTCGTCTTAAAAGTCAAGGATACCAATCGAACAATGTGATAAAACAAATTGTAGAATTACCTAGTAACGAAACGCATGGGCGTAGTCAGGATTTCTTTCGTCGAGCATTTATTTTGAATGAATAAAAAAAAGACGTAATTGGCAGAAAATCCCTCAATTCTTGAGCGCCAAAATTGTGTAAAATTAAATAGTAACATAACTGAACGCATGAGCGTAGTTAGGATTTACAAGGGGAGGCAACATTATTTATTATTAATTAACGAAAAACGTAATTTCCAACTCATGAACGGAAATTGCCAAAGAATTGAATTTTGTAAAAAAAATTAGAATATAATATATATAATAGGAAATTTCGACTCTTTCTCGTCACTTTTTTTACGAGATTTTTCTCCAAATATGTTTATTTTCTCACACACACGCAAATTAGAAAATCTGGAATGTTCATTTTTTTTATTTAATTTTTTACATAATATTGAAACTTCGAGGGAAAACTGAAATTTCTTGAGACATATTTGTCTCGAATTTTTGGCCCATTTTCTTAACATTTTGGCGTAATTGTGAGAAACGCCAAAATGTTAAGAAAATGGGCCGAAAATTCAAGAAAAATATGTTTAAGAAATTTCAGTTTTCCCTCGAAGTTTCAATATTATGTAAAAAATTAAATAAAAAGAAAATGAACATTCCAGGTTTTCTATTTTCTAATTTGCGTGTGTATAAGAAAATAAACCTATTTGGAGAAAAATCTCGTAAAAAAAAGTGACGAGAAAGAGTCGAAATTTCCTATTTTCTCACAATTTTCGCTTTTTTTTATTTAAATTTTGATACAGTAATCTTGAAATTTCGAAAAAATTCCAAAAAATATTTGTCTATACTTCCACAAAAAATAAATATTCTTCTCTGTTCTTTTTTATTGAAATTTGGATTTTATTTTGGGATAAAATGGACGAATTAAAAAAAGAAGAGATTTCAGGTAGCAGAAAATGTTGAATTTTAAAATAAAAGTCGAACTTTTCAGAAAACTGCCAAATTTTAAGAAAAATTAGGAGATATCCAAAAAGATGAATTTTAAAAACTAAATTTTCGGAAAATATATACAAAAAGTGGAATATTTCCAGAGGCAACTGAGACAAAGTGTCGAATTTAAAAAAAAAAATCGAAATTTGTAAAAAAAAGCCAAATTTTTGAGAAAAATGAGGAAATGTCCAAAAAAACGAATTTTAAAAACTGAATTTTCGGAAAATGTAAACAAAATGTTGAATATTTTCGAGGGCAACTGAGGCAAATTGTCGAATTTTACAAATAGAATCAAATTTTCAAGAAATAGGCAAATTTTGAAAATTAAATCAAGCAAAGTCGAATTTTGAGGAAAATTATAAATTTCAAAAACTCGACATTTAAAAGAACAAAACTGTTCTGAGGCAAAATATCGAAATTTTGAGAAAAAAGAGAATTAGGAAATACGGTTAACATTTTTAAGAAAATTCGAGTGAGGAAAATGAATTTAAAAAACTCGAAATTTCGAAAGGGCAATTCCAAATTCTAAAATGAGAATTTTGTGGAAAATATCGAAATTTCCTGAAACAGAAAAGGTCGAATTTTGTGATCGAAGTCGAAATCTGTAGGAAAAATAAATTTTGAAAAAAAAATCAAGAAATTTACAAAAAAAAGGATTTTGAAAAACTTCAATTTTGAGAAAAAATTTGACAAAACTGTTGACTATTCCCAATCAAAATCTGAGGCAAAAATATCGAAATTTTGAGCAAAAAGTGAATTAGAAAATACGGTCAACATTTTTAAGAAAATTTGAGTGAAGAATATGACGAATTTAAAAAACTCGAAATTTCGAAAGGGCAGCTAACATTTCGAGAATGAGAATTTCGGGGAAAACATCGAAATTTCCGGAAACAGAAAATGTCATGAGAAATTTGTTTGCGAAAAACGAAAAAATTTACAAAAAGACGAATTTTGAAAAACCCAATTTTGAGAAAAATTTCGGCAGAGTTTTTTAATGTCCCCAGAGTCAAGTGTTGACGTAATAAGTCGAAATTTGAGAATAAAGTTGAAATTTCCAGAAAATAAAACGAATTTTGATAAATCGAGTCGACATTTTCCAAAAAAAAACTCGAATTTTCAGAAAGATTCGAATTTTGAGAAAAACGACGATTTGAAAGTTGAAACTTTGTTGAAGTTTCGGAGAATTTTGGGGAAAAATTCGAAATTTCCGGAAACAGAAAATGTCATGAGAAATTTGTTTGCGAAAAACGAAGAAATTTACAAAAAGACGAATTTTGAAAAACCCAATTTTGAGAAAAACTTCGGCAGAGTTTTTTAATGAACCCCAGAGTCAAATTTTGACGTAATAAGTCGAATTTTGAGAATAAAGTTGAAATTTCCAGAAAATAAAACGAATTTTGATAAATCAAGTCGACATTTTCCAAAAAAAAACTCGAATTTTCAGAAAGATTCGAATTTTGAGAAAAACGACGATTTAAAAATTGAAATTTCGTTGAAGTTTCGGGGAATTTCGGGGAAAAAATCGAAATTTCCGGAAACAGAAAATGTCATGAGAATTTTTTTAGCGAAAAACCAAGAAATTTACAAAAAGACGAATTTCGAAAAAGTCAATTTTGAGAAAAATTTCGGCAGAGTTTTTTAATGTCCCCAGAGTCAAGTGTTGACGTAATAAGTTGAAATTTGAGAATAAAGTTGAAATTTCCAGAAAATAAAACGAATTTTGATAAATCGAGTCGACATTTTCCAAAAAAAAAACTCGAATTTTCAGAAAGATTCGAATTTTGACGAAAACAACGATTTGAAAGTTGAAATTTTGTTAAGTTTCGGGGAATTTCGGGGAAAAAATCGAAATTGCCGGAAATAGAAAATGTCTATGAGAAATTTGTTTGCGAAAAACGAAGAAATTTACAAAAAGACGAATTTTGAAAAAGTCAATTTTGAGAAAAATTTCGCCAGAGTTTTTTAATGACCCCAGAGTCAAATGTTGACGTAATAAGTCGAAATTTGAGAATAAAGTTGAAATTTCCAAAAAACGAATTTTGATAAATAAAGTCGACATTTTCAAAAAAAACTCGAATTTCAGAAAGATTCGAATTTTGATGAAAACGACGATTTAAAAATAGAAATTTCGTTAAAGTTTCTGGGAAATTCGGAGAAAAAATTGAAATTGCCGGAAACAGAAAATGTCATGAGAAATTTTTTCGCGAAAGACGAAGAAATTTACAAAAAGACGATTTTTGAAAAAGTCAATTTTGAGAAAAATTTGGGCAAAGTTTTTTAATGTCCCCAAGGTCAAGTGTTGACGTAATAAGTCGAATTTTGAGAATAAAGTTGAAATTTCCAGAAAAAAAAACGAATCAAATCGACATTTTCAAAAAAAACTCGAATTTTCAGAAAAATTCAAATTTCGAAAAACACGACGAATTAAAATTTGAAATTTCGTCAAATATTTGAGAAAACGAATTTCGGAGAAAAAATCGTAATTTCCGGAAACAGAGAATGTCATGAGAATTTTTTTTGCGAAAAACGAAGAAATTTACAAAAAGACGAATTTTGAAAAACCCAATTTTGAGAAAAATTGCGACAAAACAGAGTTCAAATTTAACGCGACATGTCGAATCTTGAGAATAAAATTGAAATTTCGAGCGGTAAATTTTGAAAAATTCAGAAAATCCATAAAGTTTCGGAAAAGTTCGAATTTTTTGGAAAATGACGAATTTAAAAATGAAAATTTTGAAAAAGGATTAATTTTAAAAAAACTCGCATTAATACCACCTCCACCTTATCTACGCCACTGAGTTTCATATAAAAATTTAAAAACCTATTAAAACACCATCAAAGCAGCGAACCCTTTTTTTAAAGTAAGAAGGTTTTCGACCAAAACCAGTCAAGTGTGCTGAACAATAAATTTTCAATGACTGGATAATTTTCAATGACTGGATAATTTTCTTTCATATCAAGTGGTAAACGGCGCCCAATCTTACCTTTAAATACAAATCCCAGCAGAATTCCTCCGAGAAATATTAATCTCATTTCGTACAATTCAACACTGAACAACAACCAAAAAAAAAACTGCTACCACTAAACCGAAACCGAACAAACTGGTATCACCAAGGGCACGAAACGGCAACTTCTTCGCCGATGAATGAAAAAAAAATCTTCGTAGCTGTTAAAAACCGGCCGGGCGCAACACCGCCACACACAACTTCAACAGAACCAAACTGAAAGCGCGATGTTCAATTTTCAAAACTAGCCGGCGGGCGCACGCGCTCAAGACGATAGCACACGAAACATTTGCCGCCGAGAGTACCCGGCCAACTTCGATAGTTATTTGAGACCTGCGAGACCGGCATATTATATTTATGTAAATGATGAGGGCCCTGTAGGAATTCGAAGGAACGCGATGCGTGATCTAATTTTTATGCCATCATATCCTGTGGACCACTTTGGGGTTTTTTTGGGGGGGAAAATCGCCACAAGATTCAATCAATTCACAGGAAGGCGAAAGTACGAGGTTTAATCAATATATGTTCAGGTCAAGTTCGCTCGAAACTCGATTTTTTTTTCGAAAATTTCGACTTCTATCTCAAAATTCGTCTTTTTTTAAAAGTTCGAGCTTATTCTCAAAATGTCATTGTTTCTCTCAAAATTCGACCGAGTTTTTCTCAAAATTCGACCGAGTTTTTCTCAAAATTCGACCGAGTTTTTCTCAAAATTCGACTGAAAATGTTCTACTTTTGTTAAGTTCGATATTTTCTTTTGGGAATTGGAAATTTTCTTCCAGTTTTGTTTTATTTTAATTCCATCATTTCAAAATTCGAGTTTTTTGTCTTTTTATCGAAATTTTTTCGCCTTTTTTTGGAATTTCGGGGTCATTTTCCAAATGAGAGACTGTTCTCAAAATTGGACTTTCTCTGGCTTTTTACATTTTCCTGAAATCACGATCCTTTTGCGAAGCTCTAGTTTTTTCTAAATTCGTCTTTGTTCGTTCGTTTTTTTCAAAATCTGATTTTGTGAAACTATGTATTTACTGAATCTGATTTTTTATTAAAATTTCACCTTTTTTGGACTTTTTCTCAAAATTTCGTAGTTTTCTCATCGAAATTCCGATTTTTTATAAAATGCGCGCCCTCATTTCGCAAGATTTCTCAAAATTCAGCTTTTTTGAAGATTTCCAATGTTTTTTTTTTCAAAATTCACTTTTATCGAAAATTAGAGTTTTGTATAAAAATTCCAACTTTTGTATTTTTCAAATTTTGACTCCTTCTTCGAAATTCGTTTTTTTGTTTATACAAAATCGAAATTCATATTTCAACTTCAAAATACGTCTTTTTTTATAGGTTCAACTTGATTGGCAAAATTCCATTTTTTCAGAATTTGAATTTTTTCTCTAAGAAACCACTTTATTTACATTCGACTTTTTTCTCAAAATTTATGGATTTGTTTTACAAAATTCGTATTTTTTTCTTTGGCTTTCTACTTTTTTTCCTGAAATTGCGACTTTTTTCGAAGCTACCAGTTTTTTCGAAATTCGTCTTTTTTCAAATTCTGTCATTTTTCTCGAAATTTGTTTGTTGTTTTTCCGAAAATTTTTAATTTATTTGGAGAATTAGACTTTTTCTTAATTTTTTCTAGGATATTTGGATTATTTCTCAAAACCTAGCAAGTTTCTCGTCGAAATTTCGATCTTATTTTAAATACGACCTTATTTTGCAATTTTTTTACAAAATTCAGCTTTTTTTTAATTACCAATTATTTTATTTTCAAAATTCATTTTTATTGAAATTTGAAGTTTTGTCTAAAAATTCGAACTTTTATATTTTTCAAATTTTTATTTTTTCCTAGAAAATCGTCTTTTTGTATAAATTTCGATCTAAGAAATTTGTCTATTTTTAAAGGTCCAACTACATTCGCAATACTCTCTCTAACTTCATTCGCAAAACTCCAACTTCATTCGCAAAACCCCATTTTTTAAATTCAACGTTTTTCTTTGAGAAATTTCCCTTTTGTAAGTTTGACTTTTTTTCTCAAAATTCCTAGTTTTGTTTGTTAAAATTGTTTTTTTTTTCTATCGAAATCTTGCCATTTCTCAAAATTCGACTTTTTTAAACTCGTCATTTTACCAAAATTTCGATTTTATCTCAAAATTCGGTTTTATTCGCTTTCGATTTTTTTTAGAAAACTCGACCTTGTTTCTGAAATATTTCTGCTTTTTTTAAGTTTAAGTTTATTCTCAAAATTTCTATTTTTTTTTCCTCAGAATTCATCTTTTATTGAAATCTTAACATTTTTCAAAAATTCGTCTTTTTTTATATTCGACTTTTGATCGAAATTTTATTTTTTTCTCAATTTTCGACTTTCTTCGACTTCTTTTTCCTAATGTTGACGCTCTTTCCAAAATTTGAGATTTTTTTTTTAAATTTGACATTCTCTTGCAATTTTTTGTATTGATGCCATATTCCAAAAAAAAATAACGAAAAAAATTGAAATTGACAAACTTTTTTGAAAAAAGACCTCATTTCGCGAGTTGAATCGAAATTTTAGGATTCAGATTATTAGAAATAAAAAACTATTTAAAAAATCAAAGTTTCCAACGGTGGGAATTAAAGAGTGGAGTTTATAACTCAAATTTCGTTAAATAAAATCAAACGTTCTAAACAAAATGTTCCACAGGATTTATATATAAGCTATACAAACTGTAGCTTAGGGCTCCCATTTTCTTGGCCCCATAAAATCATATCTGGCACTGACATCTGGGCTTAGTAAGGGGCCCCCATATCTCAAATAGCTTAGGGTTTTATCAAATCTAAATCCGGCCCTGCTTAAAGTGGCGATCAGCATATAATTTCTTCAACGATGGACCTCGTATACACATCAGGAAAGTCAAACACTGTCCATAGGGAGAATGTTAATGAGAGATTTAACATTAAAAGCTAATGGTGGGATAAATGGGCGGTGCCTTGTATTCTCCTACACCGGTGTAAACAATTCAACGCAGAGCGCAGCGATCAGTGCTGTTGGAGATTTCAGTAGTACATCATAGCTACTGTTTTGTTACGTGATTTCTACTGGCAGGCAACAATTTTATTAAAATTTGCGTGCCACATGTTCTGAGTCTGAGGTAAAATAATACTATTTACGATATTCTTTGCTAACTAAAATAAATAAACGAGATTTCTTAAACAAAACTAATAATAATTCTTATGAAGAATATAACATAATAACTCTTTAAACATAACAATATAACGAGTTCAAATAGGCCGCTAGACTGTGCTAAACAATATCTCAGTCTGTTGTAAAACCCTTGACGATTTTTTTTTAACTTCTAAACTGGAAGATACGAGCATTCTGCGTCAAAGTAGGCGAATACGTTCAGCGGCCGTAGAAAACTATGGAAGGGACAATTCTTAGCGTTTTACATGGACAAGGAAAATTTTTCCTTATCTGTATATCAAAAGCGATATGTGTTGCTGTCACCGTCGCCGTCAGTTCGCGGTTAATAACTTTTTTTATTAATAAACACGCGTGATTCAAGCAAAAAATATAAATAACCCAAACTGAGTAATTATACGTGACTAATCTCTTCTGCGAGAGTAAAATTCGCTGAGATTTGCGGTGCCAAAATATACGACCCAAAGAAAAATAAATCGTAAATCATAACCGTCATCGTGACACGGTCATCGATGGAAAAGGTGGGACGATTGTTTTATGTTGTGAGCATCTGCGATTACCGGCAAGTGAATCATTGACCGCAAACTATGGAGAAATCTTAAAATTCTGTCAATATTAAACGAGATAGCTGGAGCATAATAATGAGACGGCGTGAAGAACGATGTAAATATGTGAATATAAATAAATTAGAATGACACTGAGTCGAGCTGATAAAATTCATTTACAATTTAAAAATGCTCGAGCAAATACATTTTTGACGCGTTGTTTTTCGATAGGGGGGGAAATTATGGTTTCGCGTCACCGTCACGCTAATTTGCGTTACCAACATGCTCAATGTTAACAGTATATTAATTAAAGCAGATTGAAAAATCCATTTGTTTTCAGAAGAATCAACTTTATTGGGAAGAATGCAATTCGGCTTTAATGAATTTCATTTACTTTGGAATGATTCTCTTTGAAGAATTGTTGGAAGAATTTAATTGTTCTTGGGAGAATTAAAATGTTCTCGAGAAAATCCTTTCGTTTTCAGAAGAATTCAACTATTGGGACAATGCAATTCTGCTTGTATGAATTTAATTTATCTTCGAATGATTTGGTTTAGTTTATAATGATTCTTCTCTGAAGAATTTTTGAAAGAATTTAATTTTTCTCGGGAGATTAAAATGTCCTTGAGAAAATCCATTTGTTTTTAGAAGAATTCAACTTTATTGGGAACAATGCAATTTTACTTGGATGAATTTATCTATCTTGGAATGATTCTTCTCTGAAGAATTCTTGAAAGAATTTTCTTTTTCTTGGAAGGATATAATATTCCTCGGAAGGATGTAATATTCCTCGGAAGGATGTAATATTCCTCGGAAGAATTCAAATTTCCTGGAAAAAAATTGGATTCTTCTGATTCTTCTCTGAAGAATTCTTGAAAGAATTTACTTTTTCTTGGAAGGATATAATATTTCTCGGAAGGATGTAATATTCCTCGGAAGAATTCAAATTTCCTGGAAAAAAATTGGATTCTTCTGATTCTTCTCTGAAGAATTCTTGAAAGAATTTACTTTTTCTTGGAAGGATATAATATTCCTCGGAAGGATGTAATATTCCTCGGAAGGATGTAATATTCCTCGGAAGAATTCAAATTTCCTGGAAAAAAATTGGATTCTTCTGAAAAGAATCCAATTTTTTCTAGTTCAAATTTTTTAAAAGAAATACGTGTGTTATGTGTGAGAAAAAACAAAAATGGACAATTTCTCTCAAAAGTTTAGTTTTTCTGAATCAACACGATACAAAAGCAACTATACGATTGGTACTAGAAGCTGACGACGAGGAACGATCTCCTAATTTACTTACAGATAATTACAAGGTCGCATCAACCAATCGACTGAGTTCTTCTGATACCTTGGACATTCGTAATTTATTTTATTGACTTCCGCAACAACTTACACCGTCAATTAAAATATTTATCGCATTCGTGTTACCTTTTACTCATTTTACAAGCGTATTTCGAAACCAATACCGTTCGCCTTGTTATTGCTACCTCTTGGGAAATCGACAGCAGCTGAAAGTATCTGGTAACAGCGCGCGGGAAACAAAAGATGGGTAATTTTACCTGGCCAGGAATTTTAAACTTCCAACTTACTCTGCGTCCGAGTAAACGAAAGATTTCTATAGAGGGCCGATTACAAATCTACGATTGATGAGATTGATCTACGATTGATGAGATAAGAGCCGACTACCACCGACATTTGTGCAAAAATTCGTTAATTAGAATCCATAAGGACGATACAAAGTTTTAAAGATTTTTGACTGTCTCCAGTGGCGCACCTAGAGTTTCCATCGACTGGGATTGTTGACCGTTGCTATTTGTGCAGTTTCTGCTAAAAGTCAGTGGGTCAACTATTGGTGAACTATCTATGATCCACTAGTGCAGTGTTTCCCAAATGTTCGACATCTGTGTACCCTTTCCATAATTTTTTATGACGTTGAGTACCCTTAATTAAAAACTTGCATCCTAATTAATATATAAATGAGGAAGTGCGTTTATCTGTCTGCTGAACGTATCAACGAATTTCAACAAAACATCATTCTGCAATCTGCACCAACTCTTTTAATCTGTACAAGCCGATTAAGTTTGTTCTTCTACGTTTACCGAAACAATTAATTTTTGGAGCAACCCTGTGCAGCGCGTACACCCACCAATGGGGTACGGGATCCCTGGGGATACCAGTACCACACTTTGGAAAACACTGCACTAGAGTTATAGTGTGGGTGGTACTCCATTTGCATTACGTTTGTTGGAGCGATTTCAGTTTTTTGCATAAACCAATAGGTGGCGCTGTACTTAGGACTCATATGAACGAAGTCAATTAACTTCTGAGTTTAGCCGAAACGTTTATCAGATAATCCGTCTTTGAGTTGGGTATGCAAAACTGGCGGAATCTAATAACATCGAAACCTCCAACTCTGATTGATCTGCACTTTAAAATGAGTAAATACATAGAATGGTCTGAAGAGTGGACCGAATTTAGAAACAAATGCAAAAAATATACCCCATCGTCCTCTCTAGATACGCTACTGTTTCACGTAATCTGAGGCTATCGAGGCACAAAAAATTGTAATCGAGGCACCCATTGGCGATCCAATTGCATACCGTTAAATTCTCAAGGTCCAAGATGCCAATTCACGCCTTTTGCAATTCGCGAAATACATAAACGTGCCAGTTAGCGACGACATCTAATGAATATTGATCGCATCGATCGCATAAATTGTCTTCAAAAATAAATCGCTCGATGACGATTCAAATCGAAATTCTAACGACATATTAGCTGAATACTTGCACGTTAGAAGGCTGTAGATTTATGACTTATTGTTTCTTTGACTCTATTAGCGAATTATTTTCGGTTAGTCATCGAGAATTACCGTAAAATGCGATTATTTATAGAAACGGGTAGCGCCCATGAATTTTAAACTTTCGTTAGCGGCGGCGATCATAAAATGTACATGAAAACCCGCGAAGCGTAAAATACGAGGAACTGCATAAAACAACCTGCTACTGCACCAAAATATTATACATTGGTGAAACATCCAGATCATTAAAAACTAGGATATTCGAGCACAAGCGAACAATGAATTCAGAGAAAAGAAGGGAATCCACTGCTATCACAGAGAGTTGAGAGAAGACAAAAAAGATATATGTTATGCATTAATGGTTCACGCAATTCAATCAAACACTGTGGATTGTTAACAGTTTTATTTAACAGAACAACTTCGTAATTAACTACTTAGTAACTAACTTAAGATACGATTGCTGGCACAAAATACGTAACAGCCAGAAGACCAACCCTCATCACGTGACCGTCGGGCTCCCGTGACCTTCGGACTCCCTTGACCTTCAAGCCCATCTAACCCAAAACTACCAGTGCAGTAGAGATGGGTAGCTTAAAGATTTTAAAGTAAGAGAATCCAGTTGTAGATCTGTGAACCTGCACGTTTCGTGTCCGCCAGACCTATAAAGGCCTGACTCTTGGGCAAGGAAACAGTGCAGCTCTGGTCGTTACTTATTTTGTGACTGCTGGCTTAAATTAGTGTTACACACAAACTAGAATATTCGATTTCTCGAATGTACAATTGTATCTACTTAATCGCCTTAATTACTTATAAACATTCGACAAACGTCTTTAACCTATGAGCTATTTCTAGTAAACAACTTTTAACTTCAATAAGTTTACTTCGAGTTTACTAGAAGAATCGATATTTTTTAACTTTCAACTGTATAGTGAAAATTGCCTTCATGTGCAAACGAAAGTTTGAATGCTAATGTCAGCTTTCGCTAAAAGCATTAAATCAGAAATTTCGAGGACGATGCTAACTTGTTCATCGTCTCAGAATACGCAAAGTCTAAAGTGTCAAATGTGATTCAAATACGATCGACCATTTATCTGCATGAAAAGTCGATTCAACGGCGTTAAACGTTTTCTGCTTTTGCCTCTCAAAACAGCTTTTCTTTCCTCGCCCGTCTACTTTGCATTGGGAAACCTTCAAATGTCACTCGCTCGTATTTGATTTATTCGAACAGAAAGTAGCTCAAGCGAACGAACAACCAAACGTTTACTCGCATTTTTGTTTTTATTTATATTACAAAGTGCTGCACATCGAGTTTAATGTGTTTGCTTTTCGTACCTGAGAAATGCCAAACAACGGGGACAATTTCGACATAATTTGTCGTAGAAAAAATTATCGTAATATATTACGTAATGCGGTCCCGTGAACATTCAATTTTAATAATGTTGTCGCAATGAAGATTCTTAGCATAAAAATAATAAAATTTTTGAATTTGACGCGATTAGGGTTTTTGAATTTGAGCGCCACCTGCGTTGATTAAATATCATCTCTCTGAAGGTGACAGCTTGGCTGTCGAAACGCGTTACAGCAACGTTTGTGGTGTTTTTTAATCTTTCTTGGTTTTAGGGGACAAGTTCTGTATTTCAATTGAATTAAGGCCATCTGACATGTTTTAATTTTGAAATTAATCGGACCAGGAATCTATTCAATGTGCAAAAGGTTTTCCCATCTAGTGTGTTGCTATCATTTTTAAGGATCTTCACGTATGTTCCTTACTTGATTCGTACCAGAGATTCGTACTCACCAAATTGACGTTTAAACTTGACATAACAATTCTCCCAGTACAGTAAAGGGTATAGGAGGTCAATTCGCTATTGCTTTTTTTGGCGTTTCGACAGTAGGATTAAACAATAAAAGATGTTCATTCCATTGTAAAATCAAATCAATAAAACCAATTATTTAAGGTTATATTTGTTTACTTGTCTATTTAAGGTACTATGCAAGAAGAATGCAACCTAGACTACAAATTCATGCAGCCCTCCAGGCGTATATAGTGAATCATAGGTAGCTGAACTACCAACAGTTGAAACACTGCCACCTAGCGAAGCGGTTGCTCTCTTGGAGAGTTCCCCAGAAGACAAGGATTCTATAATGCGCACAGACCAATAGGTTTGATCATTTATTAGATTCGAAGTTTGGAAACCAAATACCGGTTTCGATCTTGTTAGATCTCGTCAGTTTGGTATATCCAACTCGAATGCTAATAAATGTTCCGACAAGTAAGTACTAAAACATTCACAGGCGTCAAGCGAGTGACTCTTTAGTACTACCACCTATTGGTCCATAGAGAAACTATGGCCATCGCCAACAATGTCATATGCAAGAAGAATGCAACCTAGACTACAAATTCATGCAGCTCTCCAGGCGTGTATAGTGAATCATAGGTAGCTGAACTACTAGCTGAGTTGGATATACCAAATTGACGAGATCTAACAAGATCGAAACCGGTATTTGGTTTCCAAACTTCGAATCTAATAAATGTTCAAACCTATTGGTCTGTGCATTATAGTATTTAAGGTACTGATCAAATAAAGAACATACGTAAACAAGGCAAAAATTGACGGCTGCACACTAGTTAGGAAAATTTTTTGTACACCTAGTATAATTTTAATTATAATTCAAGCTCATGTAATTAATAGAAGATCAAATTAATTACCTAATTATGTAATTAATATAATTAATTACTCAGACGAATTAATAGAGGACGAATTAAGAGAAAAAATTTCGTTAGCTGTTTGAAGTTTGGATTTTTCTGCTCATGCCTCTGAAAGGACGAAACGCATTTGACGTTTCCATCGCCCTTTCGATATATCCGAGGTGATAACGACTTGCGGCCTTACGCGCCCTTTTATGTCTCACTAAACTCTGTTTTCAAAACACATCTGCTTAACGGTAATTAAACTCAATAACTTCCGACGAAATGTTTTAATTTTCACAGTGACTGACGCCTGACAGCGTGAATTTGGTCGGGATAACAAAAGAGAAACAAACAAACCGAAATAGGGAGGCAGATACGTACGAGGGACTAAATTATACCAAACGAAAGCGAGATAATACACCTGGGGTTTGTCGCACTTGTTGCACGGGGGAAATCTTAATTTTCAAATTATGTCCAGTTACTGGGTTCCAAAATCAATTAGCTTGGAGCAAAAATGAACGACGATTGTTCTATGAATATTCTTATTTTGTGTATTTATTCTATTAACGAATTTAATATATTCTACGAGTTCTATGCTTCTTGCTCTATGGTCAACGGTTTGTAACTGTCGTAATGTTATTATTCAAATAAAATAAATTTGTATAACAATTTTTAATTGATATCCCAATCCCAATGCACAATCAATGCAAATGAGCGCGATTTTCAATTAAAACAGTTTAATAGATTTAATTGTCAATTGTCTCTACATGGAGACCAAATTCGTACATTGCGTAGAATTCAAATTCGTACATTGCGTAGAATTTCGAAATGTTTCATTATACACATATGAAGTAATTAACCATTAAAACAATTTTACACTCAATCTGAGCACTTATATGATAAAATTAACACATGTTAGCGTAGACGAATAATGCATTCCCCATTTATTCCTCTACGCTAATATACATACCTACATTCTGCAACAGCTTCTTCGCGAATTCTAGAACATTAAAACGCCAGCATATCACAAAAAAAGTTGCCAGTTCCTTTGGTAATTTATCATAAAAGCTACGTAAGATATGATCACTTCGAGAAAATAACTGCAGCCACACCACAAAAACCGAAACACATATTTATTAAACCACAAACCACTAACAATAGTGTTAGTGGTTCGCGTATTAAACACTAAAAATGTTTATATGGCAGCATTTTGTTAATCAAAATCAACAAAAATCCCTTGCATCTTAATTGCAAATGTAATAAACTTCGTTCAACCAATAGCGGCTCCAATCAGCGCGTCGTTTCCGCCGCGTACCGGAAATCCATTCAAATTTGATTCAAAGCAAGCACTAATCTATCCCTTATTCTCGTTAATTTGCGAAATTGTACATATTTTTTGATAAGATGCAAAAAAGACGCCAAATTTTAGCAGGTGGCAGTTGGTCAAGGTGTCGAAACAGGTGGAGAAATTATTAACCATTGATAGGTTATGGTTAGGGTCACCGTAATTTTAAGCATAGATACGGGACGACCGCAGAAAAATATAGCCCATTTCAGATAAAAATGCATAAGAGTAAGCCGTGAAATATTAAATCAAACTTTAGATAGGTTACTAAAAAATCACCAGAAATAAAGCTGCCTTCAAGCGTAAGCATTAGATTAATGTGTTACCTATACTTCAGGGGTTGTGTGGCGTAAATCATGGAACTATTGTTTTTATTAACATTATTAACAATTTAATAATTTTCAGCAGAAATTGACGTAAAATATGTCACTCTTTAAACAACCGACAACAAACTAAAATATTTAATGATATTTAGGTTAGGACACACATATTTAGGATTTGAAGAACACAGAACATTATTAAAAAATATCGCAGCGCTGCCACCAGTATTACTATTTCTTGTTATCACCACCAGGGGTTGGACAATTTTTACCCCCACCATGATAATTTTGTCATCTCAAAGGGTACAATTACCAACATGAAGAGCGAAAACGGCGGTTGGCACTTTATCTAGTAACTTTACTACTTACATTTTACATTGACAACTGTCACAGCCACTACCATTGTTAAAAGCTTTTTTACGTTTTATTGTTGTTTATTTAACTACTAGATTATGACATAACAATGAAAAGTAACTATATATGTTACACAGTCTATGCCTAAATGCCATATAAAATAAAACAAAATGCCTAAACTATGGTTATCTAGAAGGTAAGGTTGCGTTGCGCCGTACTTTTAAAATGGGATTGAAAACCTTCCACTGTTCACAGCGCCATCTATTAATCCGCAAACCATGCACCACAGAAATCTATTTTATCGTAGGTCAAACATTGCGAAACGAGTAGTTTTTTAAATGAACACCTAATGGATGGAAGTAGTTTCAACTTCAACAGTGAACGCTCCTCCCCGACTAAAAGACGAATAAACGATGTTCTAGACAGGCTTTCCTAGGAAAAGCCCAAGAAAAGATTAACATAACAGTGATATGACCGATTGGATACATTGTACCTGCGACTACTATCATCCACTGTCATCAGTAGGTACAACTTGGGCTCTAATTTTACAGTTTTCGCACCATACTTACTGGTAATACACAACAGAGGCCGCTGATGTCAGTGGGTGGAAATCAGTCCCATTGTCATTCAACAAATTACATTATCGATACCGATGCATCTCTTTCTTATAGAACTTGTGGCGAATAGGCAGAACGCATAGAACCATCCGCCACAGATCCGTTAGCTCCAACGCAGGAGGAGCGGCAACACTGCAAGACCTGAGAAGTGACAGCTGACAAGTATAACGGTTGACACTTTGAACAACGTAAGACTCTCTCTATGATTACGACTCGAGCAAGTTTCACGTGTCGAACTGAAATTCACGATCAGACATTTCATTTATTAATAGTTTTAGTTAATTATAATGTAGTAAGTAAGAATAAATTAATTTCTACTACGTTAGTGTGCATTATTTGCGTCGCGTAATAGCAAGATGCCACAAACTCTCGAGCCTAAACTAAACAATAAATAAGTTTGGTTAAGTTCAGAGATGACAACTATAGAGGACAAATATTTTTAAAAATTCAGGTCATCCACACCCTGTCATATAAACTAAATATTACTAAAATTTAGAAATATTTCGCCGCTTATAGGTTTGTAAGCCTTCCCTTTAACATAGTGTCCGACGCCTCGTTACCACTACAAAATTAGACGTTCGGTGCCTACTCTAAAGCAGATTTATCTGAAATGGACTAAACACTCTGTACTGTAACGATTTAGGACGAATAAAAAATTGCAAATGCTGCCACACCAACGAACAAGACAAAAATGGGATGTATGGCAACACTTTTGGTGAAATGAAAGAGAAAAAATAATAAGAGGAGTAGTATAGTTGAATTACTTCTACTAATCTTTTAGTTGGCCGAGGTGCAAGGCAAGCCCCCTCGAAAGGGGGCTCACCTCGTTCAAAAATTCAAACGAAACCAATTTCAATGATTCCTTTTATCTACTGTACATTCAACATGCGGTTCATTTAACCTACTCAACGTCAACTACAGACACGATTTCTTCCTCCACTCGTTTCGCTGCCCACTCCCCAAGCATTCTTGGAGGAGGGGATTTTCCGTTAGAAGACCCGAAAGCAAGAAGACTGTAATATTATAGACTTCTTGCCCGAAAGCAGTATTTGATATATATGTTTTGTGTATTTGACCTTCGTTTTACCTTAACAGAAAAAACCATCAATTAGTTCAAAATTTGTCCCGAAAACATCACACTTCGCAATTACATAAAAAACTAACTCGAATTGAATGTATTCTGCTAATAATTATCTAATGTATTACTTGCTGAGAAGTTTGAATATATTTAGAATCTCCCGCTATATATGGTGACTCTTAGATGTCGCTGATTTTCATATGACAACCTGATAATCTCGTGTACTGATTATTTGAGAGGTTGTGACTGAACCTTAGATATGTAAGGTCTACAGATTATAGAAGAAGGATAGCGCACGCCCCACATTGGAAATGCATAAAAATTTGACTGAAATGCGTCTGGAAAGTGGAGTAGCTTCGACTATTTCTTTTCTCTCTTTCTCAACAGCTGTTTAATAGCCATATTTATTTAATTTGTTCCCCATTGGTAGTAACAGGGAGTTCTATAAGAAGGTGATGCATCGGTAACGTAATTTGTTGAATGACAATGGGACTGATTTCCACCTACTGACATCAGCAGCCTCTGTTGTGTATTACCATTAAGTATTGTGCGAAAATTGTAAAATGAGAGCTTAAGTTGTACCTACCGATGACAGTGGATGATGGTAATCGTAGGTACAGTGTATCCAATCGGTCACATCACTGTTATCTTCATCTTTTCTTGGGCTTTTCCTAGGAAAGCGTGTCTAGAACATCGTTTATTTATCTTTTAGTCGGGGAGGAGCGTTTACCGTTGAAGCTAACACTTAAATCCATTAGGTGTACGTTTAAACTACTTGCTTCGTAATGTTTGACCTACGATAAAATAGAATTCTGTGGTGCATGGTTTGCCGATTAATAGATGGCGCTGCGAACAGTGGAAGGTTTTCAATCCCATTTTAAAAGTACGGCGTAACGCAACCTTACCTTCTAAATAACCATAGGTAGTAGAAATCCATCACTCCTGATTCTGATATCATGAGAACGTACTACTACGCTCTAAACGCTTTTTCAACACCGTTTTCAGCGATCGTGCACTATCCTCTTTCTATAATCCGTGGTATAGTCAAAGGAATGCACTTCTTTTCTTTATAGTTGTAAACGTCTGTGCTTTAAATCATAGATTTTATAAATATACATATATTGTAACTATACATCTTTATTTCTATTCGTTCAGTCAACGAGTATGCAACTCTTTATGTAACTAGAAGTATATACAATTGCCTACCTTAAACAAGTAAGATTTAAAACTTGAATTAAATGTTAAATTAATGAAAATTTTGCAAAACTAGTTCATTTACAGCCGCATTTCACTGTAACATTTATATTTAGTCCTTAATTGAGTTACAATAGAAAGAATTTTATGTTTTTTTCATAAAAGGAACGCTTTAGGGGTAAACAATTCATTTTGTTTGGTTATATGTACATACTTTAAAAAATTGCGTTGATGTTTATTAACGTAACATTTAATTTAAACATTAGAAATGGTTATACTTTGAAAAACTATCCTTGGGTGCTTATTTTATTTACCAAGTTTTATAAAATAAGCTCAACATGTTTAGTAACTGTTTAAAAGAATATTATTTTTTTAATAAAATTGCACACTCTGCATATCCGTAATGAAAACTACATTGTTTTTAAGAATTTTGCGTCTAGTATTGGCCCCTTTTATTGAAATATTTTTGAATCATTTAATATCATTACAATAAAAAATGCTAATATCGATGTCAAGTACCTATAGTATGCAACTTTAAATATTCATTTGAGTACAATTAGTTGCCTATAGTAAAATATATATTTTATTGTTTTTAAAGAAATATAAATTTATTCTTCATTCTTATAGTTTTATTAATTTTTACATCACTTCTTTAAAAAATATGCATTAAATAATGCATTATTATATACAAGGTGCCCATTTTTCAAGACTCGGTTATTTGAAGCTTTTACTGAGAAAAAGAAATTATTCAATCGATTTTTAAAGACAACTTTTCTTGATAAACGCATAAAAATTGGAAGTTTATTTGAGGGATTTTAAAAAACGAGACATCATTTCGTTACTTTTGTCGAAACTCCGAAATTTCCACATTAAACTAAACATTAATCTTTTCTTGTCTTGAAATTTCGATTTTGAAGCTACAAATTAAAACAATTCGAAATGTCGAGGTTCAGCAGAAGCATAACGGAATTTGTTGAGAAAAAATGAAACATTCTAGAATATAAAACGAAATTTCGACTTCTGAAGTAAAAATGTCTACAAAATATTCAAATTGTTAGACGTAGTTTGGGAAATAATTCGTAATTTTCAGAAAAACTCGACCTTAGAAAACAAAAATCTTTATTTCGCAACCAAAAAGTTTTACTTTGCAACCAAAAAGTTTTATTTTGCAACCAAAAAGCGTTATTTTGCAAGGGAAACTCGAAGGTGCACCAAGAAAGATACGATTTAGGTCGCCACCAAAACACAATAAAAAATAAATTTTATAGAAATATAAACTCGGTCGATTTAATCCGTACCGAATAGTTTATTGATGAAATAATTGCTTTAAATACGAGGTAATTTTAGTTGTAGGTGGAAAGACAATAAAACAATTACGTTACATCTAATCAACTGTGATTAACTGACCAAACAAAAGCGAAAATCTCACGTTTATTTCTCTCGGTAATTCAAACTCAACATTCTACGTGACTTTTGTCACCCAAGCTGAAACGTTATGACAATTTTTAGATTGTTTTGTAGTCATGAACATCGCAGTTTCTTCTTTTAACCCTCATTTAAAATGAAACAATTGTCAATTGCTGTTAAATGGCTTTTTTTTGGTGGAACGCACTGGCCCTTGGTTATCTGCAATAATTGAAATACAAATTTGTCCCTGAAACCAAGAAAGAAGATGATAGTTTGGTTTAGATATTCTCTGTATCGTCTTTGAGAAGTTTCGTTAATTCCATTACTACTGATTGGCATTTTCTTCGCCAGTTACTTCTTACAGACGCAAGAAAATGCCAGTCAGCAGCTTGGCTACCGAAACGCGTTAGAGCAACCTTTGTTCTGTTTTTTAATCTTTTTTGGTTCCAGGGGGCAAGATTTGTATTTCAAATGGCTTTTGTTTATCCAAATTTTGAAAAATATTTAAAGTAGTTTATTAGCTGAAAAATACAGACAAAATAGCTACTACTTGAGACTTTGTGGAGTTAATTTGACAATTGGCTTTACAACTTAATCTAAAAACTATCCAAAATTGAAGACGCTTTCTAATTTGTGAAACTGATGGATTAATTTGTTTTGCTTCCGATTTGATCCATTCAATGCTTCAAAAACTCAGGCCGCGGTTTTCTCTAAGAATACATCAAGGGATAATGCAACAAACATACTAATGGACGGCAAAATCCCTCCGATGGGATCTATTCTATCTATCCTAGGAGTGAATGCGAGCACTAACTTTTCTTGGGACGATCATGTGCGCGCCATAGCCAAATCCGTCTCTCAGAAGCTAGGCTTTCTTTTTAGAGCTAAAAAGTACTTCACAGCTCATCAGCTATTAACACTATACAAAGCTCGAGTTAGGCCAACACTAGCCAATAGTGTTCTCATGTTTGGAGTTCAGCCCCAAAATTAGCTCTCTTGGATTCAATTCAAAAAAAGAGCGATTCATCTAATTGATGACGAGAGTCTGACCGATTCTCTCGAAACAATAGTGCACAGGCGTATGGTTGATGACTTGTCTCTTTTCTACAAGTACTATCACGGAAGATGCTCGCTGGAACTAATAGGATTGATCCCCCCAAGGGCGGGGTTCTTGAGGCATACTAGACAGTCGGAGACAGCAAATTCCTGTGCGGTCCAGCTTGACACAGTGAGGACTTCTGTCTATGGAGCCTCTTTTTTCTATAGAACTTCCAAGTTATGGAACTTGTTACCGGAAAGGAATTTTCCCCAAAAATTACAACCTATCATTGTTCATCGCCATCTATTCTTGATTTCGCATCCTACTCGCAGTGCTTTGAAAACATAATGGGTTTACCCTTTGCGAGTGGATTAAACTTTAAAAACAATTCGATTGTTTTGCTTTCGATTCGATTATTTTGCTTTTGATTCGAGTCAAACATTTCTTATTTATAAAATGTGTTTCAATAAACGTAAACAACTAGCTTAATCGGTTTGAAAAAAAGGGTTCGTGCAGATTACAAAATAATGCTTTATTCAAATTCGTTGAGACGATCATGTGTATATCATGTGCATATTTAGCTGCCTAGCGAGTCTTCCGCTATATATTGGGTAGCAAACTTGCGCCTTACAACGCTAGATGACGCTGTCAGACTATTACATTAAAATAAACTGACGCTCAAAGTTTCCTGTTGTTAAATGACGCTGTCGTCGCTGTCGTTTATTTACACAGAAAATGAAAAAAGACTGGATACACGATTAGTTTAGGACCATTGGGAACAGTTTTCCAGGATCAAACGTATCCTATCAACGATCCTAGCGACGATCCCGCCTTGTGAGGTACATATCTACCAATTTTTGTCAAAATCGCTTCAGTCATTAAGCCATGAAAAGCGTTGAAATACAAATCTTGTCCCCTGAGGTCAAGACTTGGTTTTAGGGAGCAAGATTTGTATTTCAATTTTTGAAGATAGTCAAGGACCAGTCCGTTCCACCAAAATCAGCGGACAAGGACCAGTCCGTTTCACCAAAATCAGCGGACAAACACACTTTTGCATTTATGTATTGGTTATGTTCACGATAAGTCTATCATGGTTAGGATTAGGTTGACTTCAAAGTTTTTCTTGGTGCTTCAGTTGAATCTTATTTCTATAAATTTTGGGTACTGTGATATTGAAATACAAATTTATTTATTTCAATTTTTGAAGATAACCAAGGATCAGTCCGTTCCACCAAAAAGTACGAAGATATTTCCTGTTGAGGGACAACTTGGCGCTAAAATTTTTCTTAAGCGCGCGGTTCGTGGTAATTATAGGAATATTGTCATTCAGCGTGCTTCCGAAGCAATTACGTTCGTCATTACGCTTAATATCGGTCAAGCGTTTAACCCCTTTTAATTCGATTAACGAGACAACTACTGACTCTTTTAGTAAAACATCTCTCGGTCATCTAACACACGGACACAATGTACAAATCACATAATCCAATGAAAGAACACTAATTGAAGCTAAACTGTTTTAGAATGACTGAGACCCCTCGGTAATTGTCTACTATTCAGTCCGCATTATCTTCTCACTTAACACGAGACTCCGTTGCGCGTCCACAGTGTAAAAGACCTTTCATTGATATGGTTTTGTATAAGACTTTGGTATTGGCGACCGTTTATGGTTTTGTCAGGTGCGATACAGTGCCGGATTTCGCGAGTTCACCCACGACGGTTAAAGCCAGAGAGAATAATAGCGTTCTGTTGCCCTGCTATCTGAACACAGCCACCAACGGTAAGCTTAGCCAAAAACCAATTTCTACGAAAAATTTGAAAACTAATGCAACCACGTCAATTAAATTGTCACCAATAGTAGAGTCGAACATGCTACAGTTGAAAATATTTACAATCAGTAACTAGAGACCGGTTTCTACATTCATTGGTCTCGTTAGTATTGTGCGGTCGCTAGAAAGAGTTCCAATTTACAGTTCTCACTGACTCACTGACTTTCGACTGTATCTTACAAGAAATATGTTTTCTAAATGCTAATTGAAGTTGTTATCTAAGCATGATACTATATATACTACCACTATCTGTACTAGTGTCATAATTGTTGAGAATTACAGTCAGATTATGTACGATGTAACTAAGGTTACAAAGATACAAGGGTCAGTAGTAGTCTAATACTGACCTTTGTATCTTTGTAATCTCAGTTACATCGTACATCACTAATCAAACTAAAAAAATAATAAACACTAGTTAACCATAAATTAGGACAAGAGAGTAATACAAAATAATAGGGGAAAGGTATTTCGTCAGCTAAATCGACGTTATCAAGCAAAGTATTACGAAATGCGTTCCCAAATTATACAAACATTTCTCTGTATTTACTTGGTCTATATGACAGATCTCTTCAGGTCGTCGTCGATGGCATCTCATCCGAGACATTTGCAATTAACGCAGGGGTGCCTCACAGGTCTGTTCTCTCTCCTACTTTATTTCTGTTACATATAAACGATCTCTTAGCTTTAACTTCCAATCCTATATACAGCTACGCAGATGATAGTAACCTTGTGTCATCTTTTTTCTCCAACAAACCATTATCTATCGTTGCTTCAGATCGACTAAGGGAACAGCAGATACAAACGATTAATCGGGATCTCGAGATTATTCTGGAATGGGGTAAGAACAATTTGGTCGACTTCAATGCTTCAAAAACTTGGGCCGCGGTTTTCTCTAAGAATACATCAAGGGATAATGCAACAAACATACCAATGGACGGTAAAATCCTTCCGATGGGATCTATTCTATCTATCCTAGGAGTGAATGCGAGCACTAACTTCTCTTGGGACGATCATGTGCACGCCATTGCCAAATCCGCCTCTCAGAAGCTAGGCTTTCTTTTTAGAGCTAAAAAGTACTTCACATCTCATCAGCTATTAACACTATACAAAGCTCAAGTTAGGCCAACACTAGCCAATACTCTTCTCATGTTTGGAGTTCAGCCCCAAAATAGCTCTCTTGGATTCAATTCAAAGAGCGATTCGCCTAATTGATGACGAGAGTCTGACTGATTATCTCGAAATACTAGAGCACAGGCTCATGGTTGGTGACTTGTCTCTTTTCTCATCATGGAAGATGCTCGCAGGAACTAATAGGATTGATGCCCCCAAGGGCAAGATTCTTGAGGCGTACTAGAAGTCGGAGACAGCAAATTCCTGAGCGGTGCAGCTTGACACAGTGAGGACTTTTGTCTACGGAGACTCTTCTTTCTATAGAACTTCCAAGTTGTGAAACTTGTTACCGAAAAGAATTTCCCCAAAAATTACAACCTATCCTTGTTTAAGAAGGCCGTTCATCGCCATCTATCCTTGTTTCCGCATCCTACTCGCAGTGCTTTGAAGGCATAATGGGGTTACCCTTCGCGAGTGGATTAAACTTGTCGCCTGAGATCTGACATTTATTAGCTTCGAGTTGGATATGCCCTTAGATAATGTAATATAGTCAAAGGATATGCCAAACTGAAGAGATTTAAAAGATCAAAACCAGTTTTTGGTTCCCAAATTTGAATCCAATAAACGTTCAAATCTCTGTCCATTCGAGTATTAAAATTCTGCGAGCTTTTTCAAGTGACTGATCTTCTAAACGTTAGTGGGTCGACTGTTGGTAGTCAGCTAGCTACGACCTGCTTCTACACGTCCTCTAGAGAGCTGTATTACGCAGTCTAGGTCGTATTCTAATTTCATCTCTTTAAAATTTGAACTGATATTGTCAAATTACAACTCTGTGTTTTTAGAATCTTTAAACTATTCTCAGCCATTTTTATTTAGTTAGAGAGCTACTCTAGCTTCTATTTATAAAAAAATATATATAATCCTCATTTACTAATATCAACATTATTCAACATTTTTCTCGCTCTTCATAGAAAAGTTGACCCGAGACTCCATTAAATGTTGCAGATGGTTCATACGCGCTATCTATCCGATGGTACAAAGACGAAGGTCTCTTGATAGACAGTTCCAACCAAAACTTATCACTACCAGAACGCCACGTACTCTGGGACAATGGATCCTTGGAAATCTTCAGGGTACAACCCATCGACACCGGAGAATACACCTGCGAAATAATCAGATCATCCCCTTGGTCACCAGTGAAGCAGAAACACGCCATTGAAGTCATGCGTACGTTTGCACCTTTTACACAACTAGATAACACATAAATTTCCCCCATAGATCCCCCAGGTGTTGAACCGTTCCCCCTCAATGGTTTCCTCCAGGTTAAACTCGGCGAAGAAGCTAGAATTTCGTGTAGAGCTTCAGGGGTTCCTTACCCTATAATTACGTGGTCGTTTCAGGTAAAGTAACAAGCTCGAGAGAAGAGTTTTAGATAATGTTCTGTTTGATTGTAACAAGCTCGAGAGAAGAGTTTTAGATAATGTTCTGTTTGATTCAAGGGGGAGGAACTGAAGTTGCTGAACAATAGGGAAGTGCTGAAATTTACTGCGTCGGATCGTCACCTCGCTGGGCTATACGAATGCACCGCGATCAATGGGGTTGGAGAACCAGCCAAGGCTCAAATAGACCTAAATATTATTTGTAAGTAATTTCTGATACTGATGAACCCCTAATAATACTTAAGATTGAGTTTATTTTTTTAATCACAGGGAAAATCTAAAGATATCACTCTTTGTGACGAATTGGGATTGCACCAACTAAAAAACCCCCGCTTTTTTCACTATTTATTTTGGTACTGCTTTAGCGCATATCTTCAAAGGTGGTAGTTGTCTCTTCTCTCGTTCCTTCGTCTTCATTATCGCCCTCGACATCTCTTTAATGGCATTCCAGCCTCTGCTTAAAGTTTGAAATTAGTTCGTGTCAAAGAACTACTAATGAAGTACCCTTTAGTAGTTTCTTGACATGATCCAGCCTCGGTCGAAATAAAAGTGGGGGAGACTGGGGTATTGTAGACCGCATTTTTATGTTGGCTAAAAACAAGCAAAAAAATATTTTTTTCTGAAAATTTCAGAGTTTGAATTTGTAGTGCAACTAATAATCTCTCTTTGGGTCGCAGCAGCTTGGTCAAATTGTATTAAATTATACAACTTATTAGAGTTGGCGCAAAAATTGCATTTTTGCCGGGGAATTAGGGACCACTTTGTAAATCGATTAAAAATGGAAAAATGTAGTAGAAAAACCTTCTTGTTTTTGATTCAGAATGCAGACTGCAGATGCAGAAGATTTATTATGAAAGAGAAACAAAGTGAAGTGGAGTGACAAATGACAATGAAAATCAGTGCGAAACGAAATTATTATTTTACCAAAAAACTGCCGAAAAATAATGCTGTGCTGAAAATTTGCACGAATAATCACTTATATGCATCAAATACACGAAATTAGCTTGTGAAATGTAAAGAATTGAGTGATCCACAATTCCATGACAAAAGTGGTCCGTAATTCCCCGAAAATCATTTTTTACAATGCGGCAGCATATGAGTAACACAATACAAACTTCATATTCCTCTCGAAGACTCAAGGTTCTACGAATATTATGAAGATATTTACCTGAGTTGGTTCTCGAAAAGTCAGGTCAAATTAGAGGAAACTCTGAAGTGAAAAAAAATTTTCCAAGTATCCCATTTCTATTTGGTACGAAGCGAGGTAATGATTCGTGTATACAAGTCGAGTACTGAAGGGAAAATGAGCTTAACATGAGGCGAGCTGATGACAGTTATTTGTAGCCTTCAACCACTATTAGAGAAAAAAATATGAAACTGGTCCGCAATTCCCCGTGGTCCAGAATACCCGTCTCCCCTACTTTAAATCGCATCAGCTATTCATTCCTTTTAAACCTCAAGTTAGACCAATACTGGAACAGCTTCTCTTGTTTGGAATTCAGCCATATTCGAATTCAGTTTAAAGAAGAGCAATTCATTAAATTTTATGAGAAAGCTTCGAGCTTCGAGAAAGCGTCGAGCTTCTCTTTATACACTGGGGCCCAGACGGCTTTTCATTTTTCTACAAGTGTTTTCATAGGAAGAAGCAGAAATTATAGTTCTAAGCATGGACGTAGCCAGGAATTCGAAGGAGGTGGGCAAGTAATTATTTTGAAAATTGATGGGCAAAAGAAAAAACAAAACCAGAAAATCTTCCAACTGAGTATACTGCATATATTCCCTGAAATGCAAACTTGGGGAATCGAATTTC